>ML832832.1:0-41557 GCA_009831015.1 Picea engelmannii
ATCAAAGGTCCATGTTATTGATAATTTGTTGCAAGGTAGAGCAATTACCCTCACGGATTTTGAAGGATAACCTCCATATGGCCCAAAATCGTATGAAGCAACAAGCTAACCAGCAACGTTCTGAATGGATTTTCCAAGAAGGTGATCAAGTGTTTCTTGGACTCCAACCTTATAAGAAAAACTCACTCAAAGACCATGGCCACCCAAAAAATCTTGTTTTAGGTATAGCATAGAATAATTTGCAAGTCTTAACTCCAAAGACATAATTTGATTTTAATGAGATAATGACATAATTAGAGTATTTGAAATGGAATATTGATTTTAATGAGATAATGACATAATTAGAGTATTTGAAATGGAGGCATAATACAACAAAGTGTGATGTATAAGGGTCCAAACATAATATGACAATGCATAAAATATAACGGCATTAAGCATGTGACGAATGGGAAAAGGGCCATATTTAGTGATAGGTTTACAATTCATGACCATTCTTCCTAGTATTTGTCATGTTTATCAAATATCATGTCAACGTGTCAAAAACTTATATTGCACTTATTTTCATTTGAATGATCTTATAACCTATCCAGCCTGTATAATTGACCAACGGCCATTACTGTTATTTGTTAGACAATACTTGTCATAATTTGAATGGAAAAATATCTAAAGACATCTTCTTTAAAATGTGTAGCAACAACTTAGCGAAAATGCACCAAACTTTTGTGCAAGAAATGTAAATTGAGGGGGATCCTGGCAATGCTTTTTCGACTAGATATTATTGAAAAAAATGGTGGTCAAAAAAATATCTTCTAAAGTTGTAGGGAACTCCAAGTTCACATCGTTTAGTCACAATATCTCATTTCAAGTTGTTGGTTATTTTAAATATGATCCCATGGAGGATTTCCAAGACCATGAGGAACTTCGGTTTGTACCGATGGTTATGTTAGGTTCTCGTTATTTTGATTTCTCCTATGAAATTAAGGATAACATAAATGCTAAGAATATTCTCCAAGGTACTAGTCATGTTTATTTGATATATGGTTCTCGTCATGTATGCCACTCATTTTTTAATTCCCACCAACACTTCTATGATGCTCCTTGTAAATTTTATGATATAATTGAAGCTTAGTTGGAGGGATCTTACTTATATATGTGTCCCATGAATTATAACATTGCCATGTTTCACATGATAGGTATAGGTTTACTTATTTAATTATTTATATATATTCTCTCTTACTACTCCAATCTATGATGTTGATTTTTTATGAACATGTGATTGTAGGTTTGGGGTTATATGGATGGCTACACTGACATTATGATTTCATATAGTTCACTTTTAGTCAGTGCAGTGTTTTTATGAACATGTGATTGTAGGTTTGGGGTTACATGGATGGCTACATTGACATTATGATTTCATATAGTTCACTTTTAGTCAGTGTAGTGTAGAATAAGAATAGGATAGAATAATTTAGTTTATTTTATTTGCATAGTTGTATATAGTAGGTTTGATTTTAGTTTTTAATAAATTTTAGTTGTAAAGAAATGAGTAGAATTATTTATTATTGTAGGTAAGACTAGTTATTGCTCTTATCTGAGATGTACCCAATGGTTAGAGCTTCATTATTGATTTTCATTTTAATAAATTAGAGTTGTATAATGTTTTCTTTTTAACTTGTTAGTGTAGTTTAATATTTATTTTTAGTCTTTAGTTTTTTGTTTTTTTTTCTTTTATAAAAGATACTTGTTGGATGAACATAAAAGGAATTTCATGAACAAGTTGGGAAGTTGGCATGATGATGTTTTTCTTTGAACAATATTTTTGTGAAAATATATTTTTTATAAAAGAGAAACATTTAGTTGTTGCTCACTTAAATCTTTTGAGTTGTGTAATTGGATTAATTTTCTAGTTATTTTCCATACCATGACATTTATAATTCTCATGAAGTGATACTTTGATGGATAAATTGTCATTCCAAATAATGTAAAGAAATTTTTTAAAAATAAGAAAATTTTGTAGTTCCTTTTTTTTATTAAAATGAACACTTGAGGATTTCCAAATTGACGTCTCTATATTAATTAAATTTTGATTAAATTTTGATTGGAAAGATTTTTCTTAGTTGAATTAGTTTTGATTTTGTTGTCCTATACACAGTTAATGAAAGTTTGAAAATTGAAATTATTTCCATCTTAGATTAAAACCACTCCCATCTCTTTTAATGTATTTAAATGATCATTTGATTACAGGTTTGGATTTTTTCTGATGGTTATTCTTCCTTTTAGTTTGTTTAATTTTCGTCAACCAGCATGTTTTTAGTATAGACTTAACATTGTGGAACTTCGTTTTCTTTCTGGTTGTTTTCTTTTATCATATTTAGTTTTGATTTCTTTATTTTTGCTTGCAAATAATTTTTCTAGTTATTAATCCATTTAGGGATGAATTTTCTTGTCAAGTTGTCTTCTTTATTAATTCAAGTTTTTTCTTGTATATAAGCAAGTTTTCATAACAAACAACAAAAGACATCCCTCCCAATAGATTGGAAACATGTTTGAACAACTCAAGGAAGTGTTACTATTGAACTTTCATGTCTAGAGTACCTTGAAAATATATGTGTTATTAAACTCTGGAATTTATCAATCATGTTATTTATCAATTCAATTGTTTATAAGAAATATATCCATGATCATCTCTTTCATGTATGGGTTCTGGTATGTTCTTTGATATAGTTTTAATGGAAATATTTTTCAAAGAAATTGTTGTTTGGAGACACTTTTAGCCATCGTGATTATTCTAATCTACCTCCATATATGTAATGTTCTCTTCTTTCCTCATCATATTAAACTATTGAAATCATTTGAATCTTTGGAATTAATAAGTGTAAGGAGAAATCGATACTTTGGTGAATGATATCAGATGCAATTTATGAGATTGAAAGTATGGTGTTTTCAAATTTGCAAGAGAAATATTCATGGTAGTGAATTCAGAGGGTTTGATTGTTTGTGGAATGTTTCACATCAATAATTTGAAAATATTTTTTGTTGAGCATTTCCATTAACCTATGTTTTCAGGTACCGGGAAAGATTTAATTATTTCACCAAAAGGAAGGGAAAATTTAAATGGATCAATTAGTTCTAAGATTTTATGTTGTCTAATCATTAATTTTATTGACCTTGATTATTTTTCCCTTCAAGATTGTGAACTTTACCCTAGGAATTTATCCTTTGGAATTTATTCTGGATGGTTCACCTATATTTTCCAACTCTTGCCCTTGATTTCACTAAAAAAAAAAATCTAATGGTGTTCATGATGTGTCCCATGTTATTGGGATTCTATGCTTAACTTTCAAGATTATTCTTCTTTTAATGGTTGGCATAGTTTTCTCTTGATTTTTCTTTCAGTATATTTTATTTTATTTATTTATTTTTATCTATACTTAATTTTACTTCCTTCTTTGATTAATTCTCCAATCATGGCACCGGGTTTATACTTCCACGCTAAACCTAATAAAAGAGAGGAAGACATATTTAAACTAGAAAATAAATGACAATGAAATCACACAATACACATGTATTTTACCTTGGAAACCCAAATGGGAAAACCAACATTCCTCAAGCGTCTTTCTCTCTTGTTGTCTTATTCATTAAAAATAAAAGTTTACATGGCTAACCTTGGTCTACACCTAAGACACAATCAACATCATACCTTGTTACTTTCACAAGAACAACCATGCTTCCAATTCAGCTTACATTTACACGACCAACAACCTTTTGCTAAAGACAAGCTTGATGATCAACTACAACATCCAATGTATAACATAATAAGATTGCAACATGCCTTATTTATATCCTTTACAATAGAAAAACCCCTAAATAAATATTCCCAAAAATGGTTACAGGTCCACGTAGACCATTGGCTACAAATCCCACGAATATCAAGATTTTGTTACAATCGACTACCATTGGACCTCCATTCTAACTTCATTTGGTTGCCACATGACCTCCTGACAACCAATTGTCAGTTGACCTCTTCAGCTTGTCGTTGATCACTTCGATTTCAAATTTTCCTGGTCGATCACTTCGACCTTCAAATTTCTAGTCGATCAACCTCGACTAGACTTTCACTACAAATAATATAACAACCCAACATTCTCCCACTTGTTGCGTTCTTTGCTAAAATAGGAGAACCTGAATTTTTTTTCACAAACCTAGGGAAACAATTCACATTGCCTCTCTACACCAAGAGAATTCACAGCACTCATATACTTGGTCAAAGAGACTTCTATATTTTCTAACGTGTTTACTTTCTCCATCAACACCTTGTTTCTTTCCACCATGTGTCTAATGAAATGGTATTATACATATTCATAGCTATCTACTCAAACCTAATCCATGAACATTGTTGTTGCAACCATACTACTTATTTTCTTCCATGATTGGTTTCCATGTATTCATATTTTGTTGTTGACAAGGCTATGACTTCCTATCACATATTCATCCAATTGATTTATCCATTGATCATATTGAACACATATCCATTGGTCAACCTTCATCGATATAGATCTTTATCCCAGTCAGTGTAAAAAATGACATGTACATCTACTTCACTGTAAACTCTAGGTTTCCCTTGGTATCATATAATGTGATATTTTGTGCCCACACAAATACTTGAATATGACAACTGTCTAGTGCTCTTTTCCAAGTGTCAACATGTATCTTCTCAACACTCCCACTACATGGGAAATGTTTGCTTGAGTAAAGACTATCGCATACATTATACTATCGAAAACACTTACATAGGGAGCATGTTCCATGTTCTTTATTTATTCCTATGTCTTTGGACACTATTCAACAGTTAACCTTTCTCCCACGAGAATTGGAACCTTTACAGTTTTGCAATCTAGCATGTTGAAACGCTTCAAAATTGTTTCAATATAATTTTTTTGATTCAACCAAAGATTTATAACTTATCGATCTCTCTTAATAGCCATTCCCACAATGAAGTTTATTGCACCAAGATCCTTCATGTAGAACTTGGAGGATAGTTGCTTCTTCACCTCCTTTATTGTGTCCATGTTGTTTTTAATCAGCAATATGTCATCGACATACAATGCTACATATATGAAATTTCCACCTTCTTCCTTGGAATATATACAACAATCATCCTTTATTCTCACAAATCTAAAACTAAGTATGTATGTGTCAAAATTTTGATACCACATCCTTGGAGATTTCTTTAGACAATAAAGGGATCTTTTCAACTTGCGCACTACCTCTTTCTTTCCCTTTACTACAAATCATTTAGGTTGTTTCTGGTAGATTTGTTTTTATAGGTCCCCGTGTAGGAATATGATCTTCACATATTTTTTCTCTATTTAAATATCAAATGTTGCAGTCAGATACATTAGTACTCTAATGGAAGTTAATTTTGCAATAGGGGAAAAAATATCACCAAATTCGACTCCTTCGACTTGGGAATATCCTTTCACTATTAGTCGAGCTTTGAATTTCTCGACTTGACCTGTTGTGTTCACATCTTTCTTGAATACCCACTTACTCCTGATGAGATTTCTTCATCTAGGTGATCCAACCAAATCCCACGTCTCATTCTTTTTCAATTATTTCATGTCTTCGATCATGGAGTCCTTCCAGATTCTACCCTCAACTAATTCGACTACCTCCCTAGACGACTTGGGCTCTGTTGAGGAAAAGATATGAAATGATCTTAATCAATCATTTTCATATTTTGCTTGGCTAAATCAAAATAGACGGGAATTTCACCCTAGGTTTATAGCCATCAAAAATAAAATCCTAACTCACAAGTATGAATTACAAGTGCTTAGGCTAGTCTTCTTCACAAATAAAAGCTTGCAGGAAAATTCATTTTAATGTGATTTTTTGAATATAATAGTTGTTGAAAAAAAATGTAAAGACAGAAGTAAGACACCAATATGATAATCAAGACAGATGATACATAAAGCAATCCTTTGTTTCATTCCAATTCACCAAAGAGTCATTCTCTTTACAAAATTTCATGCAGAAATTTTTGACCAAAGTCAAACTTAGACATCCCCAATGGAACATACAAAAGGACATCTGACAAAAAATCAAAACTAAATTCTAAAAGTTGGATCATCTTGCCAAACATTGTTTCCCACTCGAATCTGCACAATATCCTTTTTCATTCATGAAAATTAATTCACAAACAGACAAGTCTACACAAACTATCAAAGATAGATCAACACCTCTGAAAAACAAGTGTCTGAATGATGTAATTTAGCCCTGAATGTTGTTGTTTACAATAAGACCCTGCTATCATAAAAAAGAATTAGGCTTGTGATAAATTAAGAATTGAATGAAAACCAAACTATCTCAACATAAACTCAAAGAGAAAACCATAGTATGATTCTCCTTATATCCTCCTCTTTGTTCCTCCCTTTTCTTTTGCCTTTAAGAAAATTAGAATTGGTTGAAGTAGTTGAACTACTTCATTAGTTAAGTTAACTAAAAACTCAACCAATTTTTTAGTTAAGGGGGAAGAGTAATAAATCATAATAAGGTTTTTAAATAAATAATAACTAGTAGGTGGGACCCCTTGTGACTCCCTTTAACTCTTAACAATCATAGTATAACTAGTTAATTAAGCAAAACACCCCTCCTTGTGACTCCCATCATCACATTAACATTTGGAAATCTATCTCATTGATATTTGAATTTGTTTTCAAAAAACATATTACTCATATATCCAAAGAAAACATGTTATCCAAAACTTCTGAAGTCAATT
Source organism: Picea engelmannii (assembly GCA_009831015.1). Taxonomy (NCBI): domain Eukaryota; kingdom Viridiplantae; phylum Streptophyta; class Pinopsida; order Pinales; family Pinaceae; genus Picea; species Picea engelmannii. The sequence continues at coordinate 6,779 of ML832832.1, forward strand.
GTTCTCAACAATAGACAAATAAATAAAATTTAAAATCCATATTTTCCAATCTATGAGGAAATCTTTCCTTTGTTACTGCTATCACCTTTTAAACTCTCTGAATTTTCCTTAGGTTGTGTGGAGCCTTTAGGCCTAATCTCACTGATCACATGAGAGAAATCATCCCTCAATTGCATGCAGGAGGATGTCGATTTATCATAATCATTTGAAGATAGGGAAGGAGCAATAGGGGATTTCCCTTTGTCAGGGGCATGGTAGGCCTCGGTTTTCAACCTTTTGCTTGAAAATCTCATCCCTGTATGCATAATTGATTATCAAATAGTTCCCTTAACAACCATACATGACAACTCTTTAAAATATGAAATAGAATTTGGCTCAGCAACATATCAGACTCATGCAATCCAATCCTTATAATTGTTTAACTATTGTCAATGAGAAAGGGGTGAGCAAAAGGTCATGGGATATGTGAGGGGTTTGTATTGAGAGAAACATGATAAAATGAGGGGGAAAGAAACATGGTTACTTCTCAAGGACAACAAACAATCAATTGTAATGCAAACCCAAAGAAGATACACTGTGATCCAACCAAGAAACTGTGATTTCAAACTGCTTCAATACAGAACTCTTCTTGACTGTATTTGAATTTTAGAACAGGGAGTGAAAAATAAATGTGGGGAGGCGATGGGGTTGTAATTAGAAAAAAGAGAAATAATGGTAGGGAAAGAGAGCGGATATTGTTCATAAAATTAATTAAGTGATCCATAAAACCATTCTATATCTAGCGCAAAATATCCAATACCAACCAAATGATTGCTATGATCAATTTTAAAAACTACTTGTGTAAAAATGAATCAACTCTGTGTATTAACCTGGGCATTGTTCATCAATAAATATTTAACATAGTGTCATAAAACAAGACAATATATCATCCATAACAAACTGTAAAAGAGTTATGTTTCTTCTCATTGCCCACTTACTATTTTAAAACAATTTCCAAATGAATACACAGTCACTTATTTCAACTCTGTTCAGCATCAAAAATCAACCACTTTCCATGAAATATTTTATTAATCAACACAGACACAAAAGCATGCTTGATTCCATCCCTCAATTCCAATTAGCAATTAAATTGCAACGGGATCATTCTGCCATATAACTCGTGCCTTTCATCAAACATATACAGTGGATGGCCCTGCCAAAATTACTATGACTGCAACACTCCCATTTGGCGATTCAAAACACATAATCATAGTAATCATTTACCCAACTTAACATGTTGTAGGAATGCCACACATACCCAACAACTCATAACAACCAACAGTATACCCGACAGGCCGTTACGGTTCCCTCTATCAAAACCTGGGCTTGAGAAAATAAGGGTTTCCTTTGTATACCAACACAAGGAGACTGGAGTCGACTCCCATCATCATGTGAGAACCTCTGAGACCAATGGCACACACACAGGGTATACCACAATGATTTCGCAGACAGGGTGACAATTCACGTGATAGGAGAGACTATGAACAGAGGAGTAAGGATCCATTTTGGCCTTGTAACGATACTTAGAAAACGCAGGGTATAACCCTTGTGGCTCCCCCAAACAACCAACTAACAATGTTGAGATGGAACCGAGATGAGAAGAAGCAATATAACCCACTTTGCAACCATCAATAGCAAGAACAACCCATACCCAAGTGAAACAATGTGCAGTGACACAAGGCATTTCAGAACTGGTAAACCCCACAACAGCAAAGGACTGGGTATGGTGATACGAATGCATGGAAACAGCCAGCCACTCTAGGCCAAATGAAACCCTCCAACTAAAACCAACAATGATGACAAAGAGCCTTTATGTTTTCTAACACTCAGAATGACCAATAACACTGTGACTTCAACCATTATTGCAATGAAAACCATCAACGAGTAATTCCAGAAAAATATCACAAATTTACACAGTTGGCATACTTAAGGAAAGCACAGACCCATACATCCCGAGCCAAAATCTATTTCATAACCAGAGCAGATGTATAGATGGTGAAAACACATACCTATAACCAAAATCACCTTCAAAACACGAGCTTGGCCGAGCGGTTCTTCCTCTACTTGAAAGTTGGAGTCTAACCACAGCAAAACACAGTTGAACAATAGCCCGACTAGGGTGGAAGCTAGTGGAAGGAGTAGGAATGAAGTGCAGTAAATGCACGTTGCCTCCACCCTCCAGTCATTCAATTCATCAGTACATGCCAGCCCACTAATCCATTAACCATTCAATTAAACCATGCATTGGAATTAGCATCTATCACTTGTCAAACGCACCACCCATATCATATTTATCCATTGCCAACTTATGCCATAACACATATCAACCATGTTTCATATAACTCAATCAAATTGCATAGCTATTAACTTGTTAGCTAGGATAAACCGTGATCATTTCAATTTCAATGCATATAGGGTAGCATATTAGTATAGTATAGTCCCTTCATTTTTCATTTTTGTTTATATTGCTTTATTTCCTTTCAATTTCTCTTTATTTGTTGTTACTAACATGTGTCTTTTGCAGGTGTCACAAGTAATAAATCCAGGACTAAATATCAAAGGTAACAACAGATATCATAAGCCATCAATACATGGCATTTGAGTCTAGAGCAAGATAACAAACATGTATTATCCCTCATCCATCTGTCGCGAATAGGGACAACATTGATCATCAATCATTCTCAAACCTATAAGCAGTGTCGAACACCAATAAAAACATCAAATAAGAACCAAATCTGATCCTCCAACCTACAAGGGGGTCCCACCTACTAGTATTATATATATTATTAGCTTATAATTAATAGGCTTTAGCAATACTTTGCGGGCGAAATCCTCGTTGTGATTTTAATCATCAACAAACTGGAAACTCCACAAGGAAGTTTGTTTTCAATAGATTTCAACTCAGAACTCATGGTTTCGCAGACCAAGATCCGTAAATTTAGAAGACATAACCAGAATAATTATGCAACATGGGGAAGTGAGCTGATTTAATGGAAAAATGACTGGGAATTTGGGAATAACTCATGAAAAATGTTAAGTATGAGGGGGTTTATCCCTGTATGCATAATCATTCAACCAAAATCTTCTCTTACTCCAAGGAGAAAAATTAATGGACCTACTCTTTTATTTCTCAAATGGATGAAGAAATGGAAAGAAGATGCGGGCGATAACCAATCTCTTAATAAGACAGCAGTGAAAGAAGATAACAAATTCAAGTATGTCTTCAGGGGAAACATCGCAACATCTATGTAAGCTTGATTTTTATTGAGTAACAATATCTTGCAAGAGTGTCACTGTGGCATAACTGATCCAACATCTTATTCTCAACCAAAATCAATTAAAAAGATGAAAAAGAAATAAAAATCCTAACAAAATAAAATTGCAAAAAATTAAAATAGCAGAAATAAAGTGACAAAAATGTAAAAGCAATAGGAAATGTTTAAAACAGAAAACATAAATCAACTACTATAAGCAGAAAAGAAAAATAGTGAAAATTGAAAGCAGAGATAGACTACTAAAATACAGAAAATCCAAACAGCGTTAGATCTTTTCAAGTTGGTTCCACGTAATGCTTCAAGTGAGAATCACTAGTGTTGTAGGAAAACAACCTCTCCTGTAAATCTTTTAGAATGTAAGAATTGGTACCTAAGACAACATGTTTCTCAATAAAAGAATATTTAAATTCATCATCAGACAAACTCTTACTCATGTAAGCCATTGGTTTTTCATTTCCTTGGTCATCATTTTGCATGAGGATAGCAGAAACTGCCTCCTCGGTGGCATTAGTATATATCGTGAATTCCTTCTCAAAATATGGCTTCGCGGAAATCGATGCAGAACTGATTTCCTTCTTAATCCCTTCAAAATCATTTTCGACATCATCTATCCAAGAAAAAGAACGATCTTGCTTAAGCAGATTATAAATTGGCTTGACCATCACAGCAAAATCTGGAACAAACCTATGGACAAAGTTAATAACCCCTATAAAATCTTGAACCTCCTTCTTGGAAGTGGGAGCAGGTAAATTAAGGATAGCAACAATCCTTTCACTATCAATTCTTATTCCTGAATCAGAGACGATGTGTCCAAGGAGATTTCCCTTGGTAAGGCCAAAAATGGACTTGGAAGGATTTAGAGAAATGCCAAATTTCCTACATCACATGAGAACTTTTCTCAGATCACCAAAATGATCTGATCGGATTTTAGAGTACACCGTTAAGTCATCAAGGTAGATCTAAATGATCTTACTAATCAGATCGCCAAAATCTATTTGCGTAGCTCTTTGAAAGGTGGCACCTGCATTAGTTAATCCAAAAGGCATACGTTCATAAGCAAAGGTACCCCAACGAGTAATAAAGGTGTTTTTATATTTATCTTCCCTTTTTACCTTGATTTGATTGTAATCAGAAAAACTGTCAAGTAAGGACATCATTTGTGACCCTACAACTTGATGCAAAATCATTTCCATGTTAGGAAGAGGGAAGTGATCTTTATACTAGCTCGATTTAATGCACGAAAGTCAATGCACAATCTGATCTAACCAGTTGTTTTCCAAACAGAAACCAAATTTGAAACCCATTCAGAATACTTGACCGGAAAGATGATTCCAATCTTCAAGCGTTTTTCCAACTCCTTTCGAATAGATGCTTCTAGTGCATGGTTAATAGGTCTTTGTTTTTGCCTAAATGTTTTTATGCCTTCCTTGATGGGGATGACATGTTGTATAAGACCAGGATCAAAACCATGAAGATCCTTATAAGACCAAGCAAAAACATCTTGAAATTCACCAAGTATCTTGGTAAACTTCATTTTCTCTTCATCTGAACATTTGGCACCTATTTTAACATTCTTTGGAGCCTCAGGTGTCCCAATGTTCAAAGAGATGGTTTCACCTACTTTCCTTTTTGACTCCTCTTCTTTTTGTTTCTCCTTTTTGCCTACATCACTCGATGAAAACGAACTCTCTAGAGGAGTCAAGCCCTTAGGAATCTTGTTATCTTCTATGGATATGATTTCCTTGGGGTTAATTTTGAATGAAAGCGCAAATGATTTCATCGTTAGGGAAGACCTGCCAAGATTCTATATTGTTGGGGATATGTGGGCGATATAGAGACTTGAAAGTACAATCAGGTATGTGAGGAAAAATTTATCGATTAGGAGAATCTACAAAAATAGCTAATCGATCAGCCATTGAATTCAATTTCCTCTTAACATGAGTAATGTTGAAAGATAAAAGGTTTGAGATGAGCACCCAAACAGTTTGGGTGTATCATTTCATCAACTTGTTGCTAGGGGAGTAAATCTTACGTACGAGGTTCACAACAAGATTGGAATCCCCAAAAGCTAAAATGTGACCACAGCCAAGATTATAGGCATTTTCAATGCCTAATAATAAAGCTTCGAATTCAATGACATTGTTCGTGCAAGCAAACTCCAACCTATAACAAAAGTTATGGATTTTCCTACATGAGAAATCAAGATAATGCCAGCTATGTTACCTTCTGATCATTAAGATTTATGTGGGAAGAGAGGTTTGGAGGAATCGGAGGAACCACAGTATTGTTAATCGGAGGTCGATGTTTCGAGTCCATATCAGGACCCATCATTAGGACATCTAATCCTAGGTAAATAATAAACCGAAGAGCATAGATAAATAGTAAACTTACGAGGGAGAAACTACAGTCTTGAAGTCGGCTCCTAAATTTTTATTAAAAATATTAGGGTTTTCTTTTTGTATTAAATTATTAATTAATTTGTAATTTTTTATTAATTTCAATCTATTATTAAGGTAAATTATAGACTACTATATTATTAGAAGAGGTTTCTTCAATTTATTCAAGTGTATTAATGGAATCATGTTGTGTATGTTATTAGTTATATTAAATTGTATTAAGGTAATTTAATGTTTAGAATCAATTTTTAATGATGTAATGTTTAGAGTCAATTTTAAATTTTTTAATTTTAATTATTATTCTATTTTTATTTTCAATTATTTTATTTTAGAGTAGGAAAAAGGTTTTAAGGGAGAAAGGTTGTTAATATTGAAACTAAGGTTTTAGGTTATAGGTTATATGTTACCTTCATTAGAGCATGAACCATCAAAGTGCATGTGCCACATACCATCATATAAATCAATTTGTTCCATGGGAATGTTATCCTCCTTAGCAAAGATGGAATACACCCCTAGGTCCTCTTCGATGTAGTTTACATTAGGTTGTGGGACACTCTCTATGTAAGGTGAAATCCTTCCCTCTATAAGGACTATAATGTTTTTACCATTCCGAGGAACGGATAAATGTGTTCCGTCGAGTGAGAGGTATCCACCTATTAAAGCTTGCCAATCTCTTCCCAAGATGATTGAGTAATTACTTACTGGCATGTCAATTACCTGAATGCTAAGGGTTTTCCTTATTTCAGGGTGTGCGCACAAAACTAAGGTCACATATTTAATCTCACCTATGGTCATTTATTGTAGACTATTATAGGAAAGCATGCTTCTGGCGTTTTCATTTGTACAAGACAAACCTAGCTCTTCCATAATAATCTTCGACATCACACTTGGGCCTAAACCACCATCAATGAGGAAACAATGGGAAATCTTATCCATAATATTTACAGAAATATAAAAGGGGGATTTTTTACAGGGTATCTAAAGTTATGTACACCTACTTTATTTACAAACGAATCCTCTCTGTCTACAACAGAATATTTTCCTTCCATGAATTGTTTCAGATGCCTCTGTTGTTCAGGGATGACAACAATGTCCAAAAGGGCTGCATCTGCTTTGGTGTTGGCCAACTGATTCAAGATATTGTACTTGGAAGAGGGGAGAAGGGAAGTAATTCCTTGACTCTCAGGAACCTTAGGAACCTGAATAGTAGCAGCGGGTAAGGATGAGCTCGGGCTAGAAGAACTATGGGGAGGATCAAATTTTCCCTTGGGAGCATAGGATTTGTTCCTAGCATTGATGACCATGACATCTTTGGGATCTGCAAAATCTAGGACAGTGATAGTAGTTGTTGGTCTCTTACCAAAGATCTTATCTCTGGCACTCTTCTTTACCTCACATGTGGTTTCCTCGTGTTGTTCCTCGCAAAAGTTACACCAACTTCGAGGCAAGATAGCTTTAGGCTGAAAATTATTTTCAACCGGATTTCTAAAGTGGGGTGAAGAAGAGGATGCAGCTCCAGGGGTGAGGGGGGAGATAGTTCCCTTTCGCTCGAACGCTATCATACAATTTTTCATATCTTGTACTAGTTGTAAGAGGGCGAGCATGTACATCTATTTAATTGATTCTCCCTGGGGAAGACATGTTCTTTCAAGTTGTTCTTCATACTCTGAGCAAGTATGCAGAGAGGAACCAAGATTATCAATGGATTTTTCCTCAAGCCTATGATGGTAGGGGGAAGGTAATGCATTGTAGTAATGCATGAAAGTGGCTTGGTTATAAGGTTGAATGAGTTCAAGGATTTGATTGTATAACTTAGTGAAACACAAGTTGAAGGACTTGATGGTCTCACTATCCTTATAGGTGATGTTATTGTATTCCCATAACTTCTCAACTGGGATTTTAGATTGCCCGTAAGTGGATGTGAACCAATAGATTAACTCCTCCCAAGTAGACAGAATCTTAGGAGGAAGGTCAAAGAAATCAGTCGCAGCCTTTCCTTCCAAGGAATTGACGAATAAGCGCATGCAAGTATCATTGTCATTGGCCCCTATGTTATGACAAGCATTAGAAAATGCCACCAAGTGTTTGTTTGTAGTAACAGTGTTAGTTCATGAAAACCTAGGAAGATGTTCTTTGAATTTAGGAAGTGGATGAGCAGCAGGTGCTAAGTTAAGAGGAGAGGACACATGCCACGGTGTGTTTTTGGCATCTTCTTCAAACTTAAAAAGCCCAAACTTTTTAATGACTTTGGTGGGATTTGTGGTAGATTGAATAGGGATATGGTCATTGTATAAGCTACCAATTATTGATGAAGATGAAGCACTTCCAGTTCCACCAGAGCCACCACTAGATTCCATCTTGTGGATGATAGATGAAGGAAAGAAAGACAAAATGGATGAATCAAACAAAGTTCTCCTTAGATCACTTTGTTGGGTAGATAACACAACGTTCCTTCTTCATATTTCAGCAATAGGATTAATTTCAGGAGATAAGCCTCTTCTTCTTCTAGAAACATGAGAGTCTAAGGACATGAAATAAAGGCCAAAATTGAATAAACAATAAGGTTAATGTTGATTTCTAGGTTGTCTATATCTATCTTCCAATCGTTCTTGAGCACTAATATCTCGTTCAATTGTTGACCATGAATGATTAATCTCATCATGGGTATTGGAAGTGTTTAAAATGGTATTAAACGGGTTCATAGCAATGTTGGTCTGATCTTGAAGACCGGGCTCAATATTGGGCTGCCTTGCAATAGGAAAAGTCATTAGGAAATAAAACAGTCAAAAAATCAATATCAGAAAAATAGATGTATCGATGAAAATCGAGTATAAAAATTAACCAGAGAGATATCGAAGATCTCCCCAGTATGGTCGCCAAATAAATGTTGAGGAAAAGATATGAAATGATCTTACTCAAGCATTTTCATATTCTTCTTGGCTAAAGAAAAATAGACGGTAATGTCACCCTAGGTTTATAGCCATCAAAAATAAAATCCTAACCCACAAGTATCAATTACAAGTGCTTAGGCTAGTCTTTTTCACAAATAAAAGCTTACTGGAAAATTCATTTTAATATGATTTTCTGATTATAATAGTTGTTGAAAACAAATGTGAAGACAGAAGTAAGACACCAAGATGATAATCAAGACAGATGAGACATAAATCAATCCTTTATTTCATTCCAATTCACCAAGGAGTCATTTTCTTTACAAAATCTCATGCAGAAATTTCGGACCAAAGTCAAACTTAGACATCCCCAATGGAACATACAAAAGGACCTCTGACAGAAAATCAAAATTGAAATCTAAAAGCTTGATCATCTTGCCACAGATTTCTGCCCACTCGACTCTACACAATAGCCTTTGTCGGTCATGAAAACTAATTCACAAATAGACAAGCCTACACAAACTATCAAAGATAGATCAACACCTTCGAAAAACAAGTGTCTGAATGATGTAATTCAGCCCTAAATGTTGTTGTCTACAATAAGACCCTGCTATCATAAAAAGGAATTAAGCTTGTGATAAATTAAGGAATGAATGAAAATTGAACTATCTCAACATAAACTCAAAGAGAAAACCTTAGTATGCTTCTCCTTCTATCCTCCTCTTTGTTCTTCCCTTTCCTTTTGCCTTTAAGCAAATCAGAATTGGTTGAAGTAGTTGAAATACCTCATTATTTAAGTTAACTAAAAACTCAACCAACTTTTTAGTTAAGGGGGAAGAGTAATAAATCATAATAAGGGTTTTAAATAAATAATAACTAGTAGGTGGGACCCCTTGTGACTCCCTTTAACTCTTAACAAGCATAACATAACTAGTTAATTAAGAAAACACCCCTCCTTGTGACTTCCTTCATCACATTAACATTTGGAAATCTATCTCATTGATATTTGAATTTGTTTTCAAAAAATATATTACTCATATATCTAAAGAAAACATGTTGTCCAAAACTTCTGAAGTTAATTGTTCTCAACAATAGACAAATAAATAAAATTTAAAATCCATATTTTCCAGTCTATGAGGCAATCTTTCCTTTGTTACTACTATCACCTTTTAAACTCTCTGAATTTTCCTTAGGATGTGTGAAGCCTTTAGGCCTAATCTCACTGATCACATGAGAGAAATCGTCCCTCAATTGCATGTGGGAGGATGTTGATTTATCAGAATCATTTGAAGATGGGGAAGGAGCAGTAGGGGCTTTCCCTTTGTCAGGGGCATGGTAGGCCTCGGTTTTCAACCTTTTTCTTGAAAATCTCATCCCTATATGCATAATTGATTAGCAAATAGTTCCCTTAACAACCATACATGAAAACTCTTTAAAATATGAAATAGACTTTGGCTCGGCAACATATCAAACTCATGCAATCCAATCCTTATAATTGTTTAATTATTGTCAATGAGAAGGGGGTGAACAAAAGGTCATGGGATATGCGAGGGGTTTCTATTGAGAGAAACATGATAAAATGAGTGGGAAATAAACATGGTTAGTTCTCAAGGACAACAAACAATCAACTGTAATGCAAACCCAAAGAAGAATGAAAGTCAGGTGAGTTGTACATTTCGACTGGTTTTATCACTTGTTTAGAACTCCTTGTAACTAGGGTCAGTTTTTCCACCTCTTCATCTAATTTAGTCGACTCATCTGAATCATCTTCTTCATTCCTCAGTACAAACCTCACCTTCTCTGGATTTTTATTTGTTTGAACCATTTCAAACTCGATAATCCCTTCGAATTCTCTGAAGACTGCATCTTAAATATACATTTTTCTCCTTGATGTAGGATCCAGAGATTATATCCTTTCATTCCTTCTTTGTATACAATGACAATACACTTGACTGCCTTCTTGTCCAACTTACTCCTCTTTTCCTTGAGAACATGCACAAATGCATCACAACCAAATACTTTGAGATGCGAAAGTGAAGGCTTATTACCAAACCATACCTCATGTGGAGTCGAGTTGACTAATGCCAACGAAGGATATATATTCATCAAATATTTTAAGGTGTCAATTGCCTCAACCCAAAATTCTTGTGTGATCTCGGCACCATTGGGCATGCTCCTTTCCTTATTCATCAATGTTTTGTTCATTATTTCCAAAACTCCATTTTGTTGTGGGGTATATGTTGTGGTATTTTGGCGTGCTATACCACATTTCTTGTAGAACTGCTCAAAATCCTTTCCATAGAATGTACCATCATTGTCATTTCTCAATGCCTTGATCTTATAATCTATCTATTTTTCCACAAGAAATTTAAATTCTTTGAATTTCTCAAAAACCTTTGATTTCTTCCTCAAGAAATATATTTGTGTCTTCCTAGAAAAATCATCTATGAATGAGACATAATACAGGGATTCACCAAGTGAAGGGACTGTTACAAGCCTAAACACATCACTATGACCCAATTCTAGAATCCCCCTTGTCTCTTCATATGGGAACCTCACCCAATTTTGTTTTCCACATACGCAATGTTCACAAAAATAAACTTATAAAATATATTAAGGAAAAACTTTGACCATACATTTTTATGCATAGCTCAAAGTATTGTTTTTCCAATGTGTCCCATTCTCTTGTGTCATAACATGGTCGGGTATACTTAATGAATACTTTTCGATTCATTTTGAATCGAATCAGCCCGAGATTAGTCGAATCGATTCGAAGTCAATTTGACTTGAGGAATATTGATGTTATTGCATCCAATTGAGTTGACATCCCCTAACAGATTGTATAAGGTTCCAATCCAAACTCCTTTCATAAATACCATCGCACCTTTGACCATTTTAGACGTATCACTGTGAAATAGAGTGTGCACTCCCACATCACTCATCTTGTTGATAGATATTAGGTTTCTTTCCAAACCTAGAATAAGTATCACACCTAGAATGGTTCTACTCCCCCCGTCCTATATCATTAGTCAGACTCTTCCCCATCCAACAATTTTGGTTTCGATTCATCCCCCAAGAACACATATCCTCCTTCATATCTCTCATATTCACAGAACCCACCTCTATGAGGTTTCATATGATAGGATGTTCCTGATTCAATCAACCAAACATCTTGATCTGACTATGTATTGTTCAATGCTAGATACACATCTCCTCATTTATCTAGAGTAGTATTTCTCACAGTTGATTGTTTCTCATCGGATCTTGTACTGACTTCTATTTCCTTCAACTTGTAATCATTTTTATAATTCCCAACTTTACCTCATTTCCAACATATTCTCATCAAATTTACTGAGGATTTAGATCCACCCTTCATAGTATACTTTCTACCAGATAATTTTCCTTCATCTCTACCAATTGCTCGACCTCTCACCATTAAATCATATTGGGTCGATCCTTCCACGTTATTCCATCTCATTTATTCTGATATTAGAGATGAAACCATATCTTATATCACTAATTTGGTTGAATTAATCCCTATAGACACTACTAAGCTATCCCAGGAGTCTAGAAAAGAACATAATAGGCTATTACATTTATTCTCCTCAGTGATTTTTATATCTACATACTATAACTGACTTACTATAGTATTGAATGCATTCAAATGCTCAATTAATGAACTACCATCACTCATACTCATAAGATACAACTTATTTCTAATGAACAACTTAATTACCAAGGATTTAGACTGGTACAAGATCCCCAAATTTTCCCACGGTTTATTGGTCAAGTCTTCACCTAAGACATTTAGAAACACCAAATCTACAAGACAAAATTGAATCATACTCCTTTCCCTTCTTTTGAGTTTCTCCCATTATTCCTTCTACATACCTATCAGAATGGTACTTGGACAACATACTTCCAATTGTTCTCAATCTATAAGGAGATCTTCAATTTTAATCTTCCAAAGCTCAAAATTTTGGACATTGAATTTTTCAATCTCTATTCTCGAACTACTTTACATTATTTTAAGCACAACTTTACATATCTCTAACTTAAGAATATTACAAGACCTAGGGTTTATCTCAGATCTAATATTGTCAAACCTAGGTCTAATTCCACATGTTAGGAAATATACTTCCATGCTAAACCTAATAGAAGAGAGGAAGATAGATTCAATCTAGAAAATAAATGACAAAACAATCACACAATACAAAGAGATTTTACCCTGGAAACCCAAATGGGAAAACCAACATTACTTGAGCATATTTCTCTATTTTTGTCTTATTCATTCATAATAAAAGGTTACATTCCTAACCTTGGTCTACACCTAATACATAATTGAGTACATCATACCTTTCTTTCACAAGAACAACCTTGCAACCAATTTGGATTACATATACATGACCAGCAACCTTCTACTAAATATAAGCATGAAGATCAACTACAACATCCAACGTCTAAAATAATATGATTAAAACATGTATTATTTATAGTATTTATAGTAGGAAAACCCCTAAATAAAGGAACCCAAAAATGGTCACAAATCCACGTAGATCATTGGCTACAAATCCCACGAATCTTGGGATTCTGTTATAGTCGACCTCCATTCGGAATTCAGTCGATTTCCACATGACCTCTTGTTGTATGACCTATTTAACTTTTTTTCTATAACTTCGACTTCGAATTTTCTCATTCGATCACTTTGACCTTCAACTTTCACCCCTAGTCAATCCACCTCGACTATACTTTCACAACAAAGAATATAACAACCCAATATAGGTGTCAGTGATAAAATCATTGGAATGATTAGTATTAATAATAAAATAGGAAGTGAATACCTTGGTGAATGTTAATAAATGCAATTTCTAAGATTGAAGTTCTTTCACTTTCAAAATCTTGACCTCGTGATCTTGATGATTTTGATTTCCAGATTATGTACTTTTGTTTGCAAGTCATTCTTCTTGGGATTTATTTTTTATGGAAATTTTATTTGGTGAATCTTTTTCCCTTATTTCAATTCCTAGATTTATGTTTCAAGAACCTTTTTATATATTTTATGATCCAACACCTTAAAAATGATAAAAATTCAATAATTGCAGTCCACTTCGAGGGGGAAACCTCATTTTACAATATGTCCACTTTGTAATACAATATGATATTAGATACGAATATCCTAATAATAGGTCTCATTGGTATATATATGGGATATAAAGGGTACAATTATAATGAAATAGTGAGATGAAGGGGTTCATAGCATGCATATAAATATAACACAAGAAATGTAATAATTCAATAAGGGGCTTAATAAGGGGTTGTATACATAACATGGACCTTGTAGGGGGATTTTTATAGGGATTAACATGCCCCCCCCACCCCATTAAAACAAGTGTTTTCCTCAACACTTGAAAACCACGGGTGTCTATGCATAAATAAATCATCTTACCATGTCACCTCTTCCACTGGCAGGTTCTTTCATTTTATGAGGTACTCCTCAATTGATCGATTTTGCATCTTCTTAATCCTTATTTCAAGAATTGTTTCTAGTTCTAAAATGATTTTCCCTTATCCATTCATCTATGATAAAGTATTTTACACTGGGATCTTGTCATCGATTATCTTCTTTAAGAAAGAAACATGGAAGAATAGATGTACACTTCCTTGTTTCCAATGAATAGCATGGGAATTATCTTGAGCAAGTGGAATACCCTTAGGCATATCCTTAAATACCTTGGAATTATTGTTGATAACTTTTTGGAGATCCATTGGAGCAGAGGATATTGATGTTTGAACATCTATTGATCTAAAATGTTCAATTACACCATGGTGTCCCATTTCTATTAATTTTGTCATGTTGTTAGATCTTATCACTTTAGAGGGTTTCCCTTGGATACCTATTAGCTCAATTTCCTTATCTTCTAAGGAAAATATCATGAAAAGATCTTTAAAATTAAGGACCATTGTTCCCAATGATTTTAACCATTGGACCCTAATACAACATCAACACCACCCATTTGGATGGAAAGCATGGGACGGTCTAATAAATACTCACCCATATGGTACCTACATCTGCAATCATTACTTGGAACTTTAGTGATGGATATACAAAGCAATTGAGATATTTTTCTAGTTTGCACTTGAAGAAGTTATGGGTACTACCAGAATCAATCGATATCATTACCTTTTTCTTTTTGATATATACTTCTGTATTGAGGGTCTGTGGAGTACTGATGTCATTTGATGCATGACAAGATATCGTTGGAGTAGTCTCTTCTAGCTCTAGATCTTGTGATGATTCCAATTCTTTATCTTCTTCCTCTTCATTGTTTTCTTCTCATTTCATGTATGCCCCTTATTGTACTTGTTGTCACAATTGAAACATAGTCCCTTTGCTTTTATTTCATCCATTTTTTGAGGTATAAACCTTATAGGTTGAGGTATGATTATTTTATGATCCCTAAAATTGTCTTTACTTCTTCTGTATGCTCCACTAGTAGACTTGTGTGTAGCCTTATTCTTGGTTTGAATATGATGAGTATATTGGATAGCTTCCATAATATTTGTAGGTTTTATTAATAAAATCTCATGTTTAATGTCCTATTTTAATCCACCCATGTAAGCCTGCAACAATTTTTCATCACTTATGTCATCCACCCTTGTGGCCAATACCTGAAATTATAAATTATAATCTTTAATACCACCTAAGTACTTCACACACACCTAGGATTTCTTTTTCCTAAGGTTTTTATTTGTTCATTAGTCATAATTATTCATTATCCAACCTCCTATATTTTAGGAGAGAATATTCCACCTGGAGAATATTCTCTTTCAGTTCACACTTCAGTTTGACTAGTTGAGTTGAGTTTAGATGTTGCATTGGGATCATCACCATGCTAATTAGACCTTGAATTGGTATCATCACCAAAGTGGCACATTAGCCTTTATTCCTTGAGTTAACTCCTCACTACTTTCTATTAAGTCAGCTAACTGAAGACTAGTTGACTAGTTAACTCAACTAGGTGGCAGTTCACTCCCGTAACTGCCTTAGAGACTAGAATAGGTGGAAGTTCACTCCCGTAACTATTGGTGTGTTTCCATATCACTCTAGACCACCACTATGGCGACTTGGTTCACCTCAAGTCGAACTCATTGAGTTATACAAAGTATATCATGTGTAAATTATTCATTATTCACAACGGTTAATGAGAATTATTTCCATTTTTTCTCTCCTTCTTCTTCTTTTTCCAATTCTCTCTGCAAATGTGTGTATCATTTTTTAGCTATATCTATTATGTGCAGGTAAACACATTTACATGGTATCATAGCCGACGAACTTCTAAGCAAAATCTACACCAAAATTTTTTACAGGTACAAAAGATTGAAGACAGCGGAAAGATGGAATTCCAAAAAGAATTCATTCTTACACCTTACAACTATTTTGCATGGAAGGATAAAATATCAATACATCTTCGATATAGAGGGTTGTATAGGTTAACCATGAATACAGATACAGAACTGACATAATCCATAGAAAAATCCAAGTACTTAAATCGCATGGATGAGGCACTTGGAACAATTTGCAGTCTTATTTCTCTCGATCTCCTTTTTCATATATCTTCCTGTAAGACTCCCAATGAAGCCTGGACCAACTTGGAAGGGCTCTTTGGAAAATAGGATATGATGAGGGGACACATGCTGGAGGTGGAGCTTCTCACATTGGATCCAAAAAGCTTCGAGAATATCCAATATTTCTTTACAAAATTCAAGGATTTACTGTCGCAACTCAAAGCTTGCGGGGTTGATAAATCGAAGGACGAGAAACAAATGGTTCTCACCATTCTCTCCAAGATTGGTCCTGAATTCTCATTATTCGTATCTACATTCCATACTATCAGATTCGCCTCTGGAGCCACCTGGAAGATGCCTTCTCTTGAGGACTTTATCGAATCCCTGACACAAGAGCAAACCAAGCTCATCAACATGGGCGCAATCAAAGTCCCAAGGGTGCATGCACTCACTGTGCATGATAGCAGCCACAAATATCATAAATCTAAAGATAAAGATAAGTGGAAATCTCATGCACATACGAATAAGGAAGGGTACACAAAACCCTTCACCGATGCCTCTGGATCCAAAGGAGAAAAGGGAAGAAAAGGAGAGAAATGCACATACTGTCACAAAGGATTCCATTCGGAATCCACATGCATGCAAAAACAAATAGATCTGATGTCTCAGATACTTCAGAAAAACAACCTTGGATATCGCATCCCCAAGGGTGAAAAGAAGAAGAATCCAGAAGATCTGAATTCCAAAAAAGGCAATTCTAGCCATACCTTGATTGCAATCAACTCCTCTCCCGATGCTTGGATTGTAAATTCAGGAGAATCACATCACATGGATGCCTCAGAAGAAATCTATTCTTCTTTGGATGCATGCAAAGTTCCTCCTATTCTGATGGGGGACAACTCTTCTATCGAAGTCACCGACAAAGGAAGGATTGAACTCACCAATAGAAGCTTCAAGAATGTGTTGCATGTTCCCAAGCTTTCTGTCAACCTTCTCTCTGTGTATCAAATGAAAAATTTTGGCACCGGAAATAAATTTGTATTCACACCAAATGTCATGGACATCTACGACATGCAAACCAACTCCAAGGTTTCTATCGGTGAGGTAAATCATCAGTCTAGATTGTATACATTTTCTGAATTCATTGAACCTAATTCTGCTTTACTGCTTACTCATGCTGATGAAACTAGTAGGATATGGCACAAAAGGTTTGGACATTTGAATTTCAGATACATGAAATAGCTTAGCAAGAATATATTAGTTGATGGTCTACCATACATCCATTTCTCCAAGGGAGTATGTGAGGGATGTGTTCTCGGAAAACACCCTCAAGAGAAATTCGACAAAGTAAAGTCCCAGCGAGCTTACGCACCTTTCGATCTGATCCGCAGTGACCTCATAAGTCCTTTTCCGCATCCATCGATAAGAAAAGTGAGGTTTTTTCTCATTTTTGTTGATGATTTCTCACGTTTTACTTGGATCTACTTTCTCAGGAAAAAATCCGAGGTCTTTCAACACCTCAAAGATTTCAAAGCTTTGGTTGAGACACGGTCCAGAAAGAAGATCAAAGTCCTCCGAACTGATAACGGGGGAGAGTATGTGAATCATGAGATTCATAATATTTTCCATGAGGTAGAGATTTAGTTGTAGCATACAGTTCCCTACACTCCGCAGCAAAACGGAGTTGTTGAGCATAAAAACAGATCTCTAAAGGAGATGGCATCTTGCATGTTCCATGCAAAGTCACTACCACAAAGACTATGGGTCGAAGCACTTAACTGTGCAACATACATCCAAAATAGACCTCCTCATAGATCTGTCAAGGATAATACCCCCTATGAGGCTTGGAGCGGCCTCAAATTGGAAGTGGCCCACTTTCGCATTTTTGGTTCACATGCATGGGCCCAGATTCCCTCTGAAAAGAGGAAGGCACTTGATCCACAGAGCACTGAGTGCATTTTTGTTGGATACCCTGACGGTGTGAAGGGATATTGGCTTATTGATCTTTCCTCGGACCGACTCATCATTGAGCATAGTGTCCAATTCGAGGAAAGTGTCTCGCATGTACCTCAACAGTCGCATGCAGACACCTTCACTCTTCCACCTGTCCAAGATGATGAGCATGCACATGTTGACTCTTCTTCATATGAGAGTTCTGATTCAGAGGAATCGAATGATTCAGATTTAGAGTCAGTACAGTCAGATACAAAGTCAAAGCATCCAGATGTAGTTGCAGAGCCAGAGCAGAGGCCCAAGTGGGCACAGACTATTCTTCAGGATGCAGAGGATCTCGTTGGTTATCCAGCCGATACTAAGAGGACTCGATCTGATTTCGAGGAGCCTCCTATTGCACTCACTGCCACTGAACCATTTCCTTCTAGACATATTTTCTTGGTTCAGTCTTCAGATCCGCGGTCTTATGGCGAGGCTGCTGGAAATCCCTTTTGGGAATTCGCCATGCAGGAGGAGTACAACTCCCTCCTCAAGAACCAGACTTGGGATCTGGTTCCCCTTCCTTCTAGGAGGAAACTTGTCAGATGCAGATGGGTCTATAGGACCAAGAGCGCAGCGGATGGATAGATCAGCAAATACAAAGCCAGGCTTGTCACCAAAGGCTTTCAGCAGGTTCATGGTATTGACTACGATGAGACCTTCGCTACAGTAGCAAATATGGATTACATACGATTGGCACTTTCCAATGCGGTAGCCAAGGGATGGTAAGTCCATCAGATGGACGTGAAGAATGTGTTTCTTCACGGTGATCTCTCTGATGAGATCTACATGGAGCAATCCCAGGGATTTATGCAGGACTCATCTTTGGTCTGTCAACTGAAGAAGTCACTTTATGGCCTCAAGCAGGCTCCAAGGGCATGGTATGCCAAGATGGATTCCTACCTGTTATCATAGAACTTTGTACATTGTAAATCAGACCCAAATGTATACATGCTTAGGACGGTTGATTCACTTCTACTTTTAGTTTTGTATGTCGATGATTTCTTGATCACCAATTGCTCAACTTCATCGATAGCTGCAGTCAAGAGGATTATTCATGGTAGGTTTTTGATGACGGACATGGGTCCACTACACTTCTTCCTTAGACTTCATATAAGTCAGGATGCATCAGGCATCAAACTATCTCAAGCCAAGTATGCACGAGATATCCTTGAGAGATTTCACATGACAGACTGCAAGTCTACTCCGACTCCTTTCCTATCAGGAGTCAAACTTGAGGATGGCGGGGATACTCCACTGGTTGATAGCACACTGTACAGATAGCTAGTGGGGAGCTTGTTGTATCTCACACACTCCATACCAGACCTCTCATATGCAGTTGGTGCAGTTTCCAGGTTCATGCAAGAGTCGCATGAGCTACATTGGAAAGCTGCAAAGTGTATCCTTTGATATGTACAGGGCACCATCACCTTTTGGATTTATTATGAAATAGACTCTACATTAGATCTCATTGGTTTTATTGATTTTGACTGGGTTGGCGATAGCATTGATCGCAAGTCCACATCTGGTTACTCACTCAATCTTGGTTCCGGGCCTATCTATTGGTTGAGCAAGAAGCAAGCTTCCATTTCTCTATATTCAGCCGAGGTAGAGTACAGAGGGGTAGTTAACATAAACATTCAGGCTATGTGGCTACAACATTTTCTCACTAAGTTGGGCATTCAGTTTCATCAGTCGATCGTCATCTGGTGTGACAACCAGAGCACTCTGAAGTTCTGTAGAGATCTAGTTTAGAGGAAGAGGACAAAGCACATCGAGATCCACATGCACTACATCCAGGACTTGATACACGAGGGGATCATCAACTTACAGTTATGTCCTTCAACAGATCAGATGGTAGACATTTTCACCAAGACCTTCACTGAGAAGAAATTCCATTCTCTGCGAGGTCCTCTTGGATTGAAGGACACAGTTGCCTAGAAATTGTAGTTCTTCTTTTTTTTTTACATACATTGTACCTTGAGGGGGGGTTTTCCCATGAGGTTTTCCCTCTTTCCTCACTTTATTTTCAGTGTATCTTTTGTACTTGGGTACCTAACATGGCCTCGTTGTCAGGACCCAATCTTTATTTTCACCATAGTGATGTTCAAGGGGGGTGTTGGAGTTACTTCACACACACCTAGGATTTATTTTTCCTAAGGTTTTTATTTTTTCATTAGTCATAATTAGTCATTATCCAGTCTCCTATATTTTAGGAGAGAATATTCTCTTTCAGTTCACACTTCAGTTTGACTTGTTGAATTGAGTTTGGATGTTGCATTGGGATCATCACCATGCAACATTGGGATCATCACCATGCTAATTCAACCTTGCCTTGGTATCATCACCAAAGTGTCACATTAGCCTTGATACCTTGAATTAACTCCTCACTACTTTATGTTCAGTCAGTTAACTGAAGACTAGTTGACTAGTTAACTCAACTAGGTGGCAGTTCACTCCCGTAAATGCCTGAGATACTAGAATAGGTGGCAATTCACTCTCATAACTATTGGTGTGTGTCCAGATCACTCTATACCACCACTATGGTGACTTGGTTCACCTCAAGTCGAACTCATTGAGTTATACAGAGTATATCATGTGTAAATTATTCATTATTCACAACGGTTAATGAGAATTCTTTCCATTATTTCTCTCCTTCTTCTTCTTTTTCCAAATATCTCTACAAATGTGTGTATCATTGTTTAGCTAAATATATTATGTGTAGGTCAACACATTTACACTTATTTCATCCACCCTTGTGACCAATACCTGAAATTATAAATTATAATCTTTAATATCACCTAAGTGCTTGATTCTTGTCAATTGACTGAAGTATCCATGTTCCCAAACTTTCCCATATTGTGCTTCTAAGTCTCTTGTAAATAAACCCTGATTATAATGATAAAAATGGGGCTTCCTTTTCACTATCCATTGGTACCATTGATATGGTTTTATCTCAAATTTCAAGGTTTCTATGTGAATCCTTTTCTTATCATCCATAATATTGTGTAGTTCAAAATATTGCTCTATTTGGTTCACCTAGGTAAAGACCTTTTTTCCATAGAAATCATTTAATTCAATCTTGGGAAGATTGAATTTAGGACCACCATTGTAATTAACTAGACTATTAGGGTTAAATCCACTAGAAAATTGTGTATTATCGACAGGTTGTTCAACCTTAATACTACCATTATTTTCATGAATTCATTGGATTTTGATATATCCTTTAGGAAATTGATTCTTATCTGCAGATTGTTCAACCATAACACTACCCATGTTTTCATGTGTTCCTTGCATTTTGATATCTCCTTTAGGGGGTCTCTCATCTAGAGCCCGAGAGATCATGGAAGACAAGTTATTTTGCAATTCCTCTATGGAGTTTTGTATTTCTAATTTATTTCCATCAATCTTATTTTTCATGTCATCCAGAGTTATTTTCATTTCATTCTTCTTCTCATTCATCTTCTCATCCATTTCTTAAATTTTTATTTTTTATATTACCAACTCATCCCTTGTGATTTACTTAGCACTCAAATCATTAAGTTGTTCCTCCAATTTGGATAGCTTGCTATGTATGTCCTAATTTTGTTCTTGAGTTATAGATGATACTTCAAGAGGTTTAATTGGTGTTGACATATTTTTTGGACCCATGTAGAATATAAATAATAATACTCCTATTTTTCCACTTTATCAGAAATTTTGAATCACCAAAAATATATCTTCCAATAAAAAGTTATGCTAATTGCAAGTTGTGTACCTTTCAAGCTCTTAATTTGGAGTTTGTTCTCCTGGCCGACCTTCCTTATTGTGTATTTATGAAATTCCATCCCTTCTAAATCTGAAATTCTTGTCTGTAGTACTCTTATATGTCCTCTCTACAATTCCACGGGTCTAATCAAAATTGGATTTTCCTAGTGAAAGTTAGGATAACTTTCCCAAAACTAGCTTATTTTTTCGCTTCCGAGAGAGCGCACTTGTACATAATGCCATGTGCCCAATATTTGATATCTGATTCTAAAACTTGAACTAGAAATACTATGGATTTTTCTCTTTCAAATTCAGCTAGTCTCACCAAATTTGGATCCTCTATGAAGAATATATGATGATTTTACCCAGAACACCCTTTTGAGACTAGCAATAGGACTAGTCAAAAACCCTACTATAATCATTATAATCATCTTCTTGTGAATGAGCGTAGCCGTCGCATCTCTTCTCAAAGATAAAGTTGTCACCATTCTAGAGAGTCTTGCACTCTATATTTTTACGGTCTCTTTACCATTATTTCATTAATAGAAATCAAGTATTGTTGTATTTATTTGTTTCTGGAAATTTTCATGAGTATTTCATTGTAATTTTTCTACTTTCATTTTGTTCCGAACATAATATGGATCAGTGGTATCAGAGAAGGCTTCTCTTGATCATTTTTTCAGTGCATGTCCCTGACGAGATCTGAGTATATCCAATTGGGTCTCAAGTTTTTATCTCTTAAGGAAAATCACTCTCGCACACCGAAGAAACCCTCGATGGTGGTAGAAAATAAAGACGATAGAGAAGAATATTATATTAACTTGTTGCTTGAGCAAGCTCTTGCGCGACAGAGAGACGAAATGATGGAGAATTTTGCACACATTCTTCAACACTTGTCGATAGAAACAGGCGCATCTTCATTAAGCAACCATTTTGGAGGAACCTCTCCCTTCAAGGTGTAAGTTTATTTTGATATTCCCATATTTAAAAGTCAGATAGATGTGGATGCCCTAGAAAAATGGTTGAATCTATTAGAAGATTATTTCTCTGTTCAAAATTTTTCTGACAGGGAAAATATCACCTTCGCACTCCTCAAGGCTCTCCCCTATGTCAAACATTGGTGGGAAACTTATTGGGAGAAAAGTTCCACAGAGGAATCTGGAATATATGGGGTCGAGCCCACTTGGGATTTTTTTGTGGATGTGGTCAAAGAACAATATTATCATTTTGATAACTATGAAGACTAGTACATGAGATGGACCACACTGCGGAAAGAGAAGAACCAAACAGTGTCGAAGTTCACAAATACTTTACATACCTTGCACACCAAACTAGGTATCAAGGACTCTAGGCGGCATCTAGTTCTGAAATACCGTGGGGATCTCTACATAGGTGCATCCAAACCAAAATGGATTTCATAAACATCTGATCATTGGGAATTGCCTATCGATATGTTGTCAAAATCGAGCAGAAATTTAGGCACTAGAACAAATGGGAATTCATGTCTACAAATCTAAAACAACCAAAGAATAGTAGAGACATCCCTAACCAACAACCTCTAGACAACCAGTCCAAGACACGGGAAAAAAAGGGTAAAGGGAAGATGAAGAATGACACTGGAAAGTGGTGTGACTTCCACAAAATCCCCTGTCACAACACCGATGAATGTCGCTCAAAAAATTCATTGGTGGTTGAGGTCAAAGACACGGAGCTGAACCCTGATTTGGAATCTGATCCAGAAAATATTGAAAACAAATAGATCATCGACGCAGACCCCACTTCCATTATTGTGATCGCAACAATTCAACTAGAAGAATCATTATATCTTTAAGAGGGGGAGCGCCTCTTCCATTCATAGATGTGGGTTAAGGGGACCCCGTTGCATTTCATTGTTGATAATGGTAGCCAGAAGAACCTCAACTCAACTAAGGTTGTCAAACAGTTGGGGTTCTCGACAACACCACACCCATAGCCATACAACATCAGGTGGCTTCACCAAGGACAAGATCTTTGTGTCAACCAACAGTGTCACCTGTCCTATGGCATCCAGCCCTTCAAGGATGAGGTAGTGTGTGATGTTTCCCCTAATGATGTATGTGATGTGGTTTTGGGCCAACCATATATGTGGAGATGCCATGTTGTCTATGAGTCTAGACCCTGTAGTGTCATTATTACTTTGGGAGGTCATCTCTATCGGATACCAGAGGTATTTTCGACTACTGCTCCACCAATACAGTGCCGCAAGTTAATCTCTCATACTACAAAATCCATCCTCTTCACAGTTTGTTCAAAATATGCACAGAATACCGCTACAACCACTACATCCTCAACACCTTCTATCCTACAAAAATAGATTGTCAAAGAGAAAGAAGATATTGTTTCTTCACCTACAATGGTGCCTACACAATACCCCGTCAAACCTAGAGACAATAGGTTGGTGGATCATATTCA
Organism: Picea engelmannii; assembly: GCA_009831015.1. Taxonomy (NCBI): domain Eukaryota; kingdom Viridiplantae; phylum Streptophyta; class Pinopsida; order Pinales; family Pinaceae; genus Picea; species Picea engelmannii. The sequence continues at coordinate 31,133 of ML832832.1, forward strand.
ACCCCTCCAGCAACTGGTTTGTGATAGTCTTCCATAGACCAAGCAGCATAAATTCTCCAACAAAGAATGCAACTCACCAAGATTCAGATTCCGAATATGATTTCCCGTCTTCCTTGGTCACTCAACGCAATGGAGACTATTGTTTCCTAAGGGAGGAGGATTGATCCGGGTGGATATAGGTGGCCACCCACATGTTCCAACTGTCTCCTTTTGCCATTTTTTAGTTCAGCATGTTATTTTGTACTTCTTTGTAATTGTGGTTCTACACTTTCGAGGATGTCTGGATCCTTACACATATTCCAGGTGGATACTGGTGGCCTCCCACCTAATCCAACTAGCTTATTTTGTATGTTTTCATGTCAGCACATCTTGTTGTACTTCCAGGGTCGTTTTTGGGGCCCTAAATAGTGTTATTTTGGCTTGCCATAGTCAAACTGTAGACATAGTTAGAGTTTGACAGTGTAATGCATAGTTCTCGAAAATAACTTTCCAATGGGATATCACACACATAAAACGGAGATCGTATGAAAAAGTTATGACCCCGAGAATTTAATGTACTAACTTACCCAAATAGGGCCCATGTGAATTTTGGTGTTTCATCTCCTGGGGTTAGGTTTTTGGATGTATAGGGTTTTGGCATTCATGTTTAACATAAAAAGGCCTTCAGATCCTCATTTTAATCATCTTCTTGCGAATGAGCATAGTCGTCACATCTCTTCTCAGAGATAAAGCTGCCACCATTCTAGCGAAGTTTGCACTATGTATTTTTACAGTCTCTTTACAATTATTTCATTAATATAAATCAAGAATTGTTGTATTTATCTTTTTATGGCAATTTTCATGAGTATTTCATTGTAATTTAATTTCTTTCATTTTGTTCCGAACATAATCCGGATCACATGGCTACTACTATGATGGTTCTTAGGGAGACCTATGGGTTAAACTTAAATTCTTAACATCTACTTAGAAAGTGAAATCAACTCTTGTATCACCTTGATTTCTTCACACCCTATGATGATTATAGGGCATGTTCACAATGAGATTTTGAATGACATAGGTCTAATTTGAACTATGTGATCTCACTCTCCCATGTCCAAGGGAATTAATAAACATGTCAAAATAAATGTGAATTGTTTATTCTATACCTACATGAAGAGTTCTAAATATGCATTATTTTTCTACATGATACCTAAGTAATCATTTTAGATTTAGTGTGCATGAGAAAAGAAGATAAGTAAACACTTCATAAAATTGTGGTCACATTTTTTAGGCAAGTTGTTGAAGGTGACTAGAGAGAATGAAATTAACATGGATGAGAAGAATTCATTATTTACCTTGGGATTTCATAGTGAGAGGGTTATCATCACTATTTCAATAATTATTATCAGGGCTCCCTACATTTTCCATGTTTTTTTTTCCTTTAGTCTTAGCATTATAGAATTGTACCCTGCAAAACATCTATGCCCAATGACAATCACTATGATTTTCTCTACTTTATTTCCATTAAACTCTCAATGAATTGCTTGCTTTGTTTCTGCATCCTAGATTTGCACAATAAGAAATAATGTATAAGATCTAGAGCATCACTCACAACAATCACTCTTCTTTTTGTTTTTATAGTTAACTACCTAATTTAATATAACCTCACCTATCTTCAATGATGATGATGACGATGATATGATGCTGATCATGACAATGGAAATGACGATGATGATGAAAATCATGATAGTGATGACGATGAGGAGGAGGATGATGATGATGATGATGATGATGATGATGATGGTGATGGCCATGATTATGACAATGGAAATGATGATGATGATGACAATGGAAATGATCATGACAATGGTGCATGATGATGATGATTTATGGCGATGACAATGGCGAGGATGATGATGATGATGGTGATGGTGATGATGACAATGGCGATGATGAGGACAATGGAGATGATGGAGACAATGATGATGACAATGACAATGAAAATGATGATGATGACAATGACAATGTTGATGATGATGACGAATACAATGACAATGATGATGACCATGATGATGATGACTGCGATCATGATGATGATGATGATATTTATGATGATGATGACTACAATGATGATGATGATGACAACGACGGCAATGTTGATTATGGTGATTAAAATGATGACGAGGATGATGACAATGACGATGACAATGATGAAGAAACCATAATGACAATCATGATAGTGATGATGATGAGGAGGAGGAGGAGGGAGATGATGAAAATGATGATGATGACCATGTTGATGATTATGGAAATGATGATGATGATGATGATGATGATGATGACCATGTTGATGATTATGGAAATGATGATGATGATGAAAATGGAAATGATGATGACGATGGTGTGGGATGATGATGACTATGATTTATGGTGATGAAAATGGCGATGATGATGATGATGATGACGATGGTGATGACAATGGCAATGATGATGAAAATGGTGAGGAAAATGATTACAGTGACAATGTTGATGATGATGATGAAGACAATGATGATGATGATGATGACAACGATGACAATTTTGATTATGGTGATGACAATGATGATGAGAACGAAGATGATGATGATGACGATGATGATGACACCACAACGACGATCATGATAGTGATGACAATGACAATGATGAGGAGGAGGATGATGATGATGATGATAACCATGTTGATGATGATGGCATTGACGATGATGATGATGATGGTGCGTGATAATGATGATGATGGTGATTTATAGTGATGACAATGGAAATGATGATGGTGGTGGTGGTGGTGATGACAATGGTGATTATTATGACAATGGTGATGATGAAGATGATGTTGATGAAAATGACAATGTCAATTATGATGACGAATAAAATGACGATGACCACTGTGATGATGATGAAGATGATGATGATGATGATGACAATGTTGATTATGGTGATGAAAATGATGACGAGGACAATGATGATGATGACCCCATAATGAGTGATGACAATGATGAGGAGGAGGATGATGACAATGATAATGATGATGATGATGATGATGATGACAATGATGATGACGATGATGAGTGATGACGATGATGAGGAGGATGATGATGAATATGATGATGATGATGATGATGATGATGATGATGACCATGTTGATGATGATGGCAATGACGATGATGATGATAATGGAAATGATGATGATGATGGCACTTGATGATGATGATGATGATGATGATGATGATGATGATTATGGTGGTGGTGGTGGTCGTGGTGATGAAAATGGTGATGATGATGACAATGGAAATGATGACGACGATGATGATGAAAATGACAATGTCGATGATGATGATGAAGATAATGACGATGATGATGATGATGAACATGATGATGATGATGATTGTGATGATGAAAAAATGACCCTGGAAAATTGGGACAGGAAAAATCATAGAAAAATTTCAAAGATGTGGAACCATTCTGAATTAGTGGAACATGTGAGTGGCCACCAATAGCCACCTAGATCATAATTCTACTCGAAAATAATCCATTCCCGAGGCTTGTAACCATCATTATGTCATCGATTCACTCCAACTCACCAGTAATGACCATTTTGGCCCTCTATATAGCTTTGTATTCATGATTCTTCCTCATTCTACCACAATGGATTTCAACTTGAAAAAGATAAAGTAGAGTGTAAGGTGACTCGATTGTGAGATCCCTCACAAATGAAATTAAGCATATTGGAAACCTTTGATACATATATTTTCGATCTAGTTACCCTCCATTTCTCATAAAAAAAAATTCAAATGGAGAGAAAAAAAAATGTGAAGTCTCTTGTAGTCTAGGGAAAGATTCAAATTCAAAGTCCGTGAAGTCCCTAAAAATTTAAATTGTGGTCAATTTATAAGATTATGATGACCCTTCCTCTCAGGAGGCACTCCAATAATATTCAATAGAAAACCCTCGCACATGTCCAGATATAAATTATTTTTGTGTTGATTTTTTTATTAGGTTTATTGTTCTATTGATACCCGTAGAGATCCCTATTGGGTTCATTGATTTTTGCATACCTAGATCTAAAAACCAAAGTATATATCTATTAATTCAGGTTTGATCAATTACTGTGGATTTTAATTGGATTTTTTTCTTACTATGTTTATATAATCTACCAGCTTATCAATCGAAGCCCCCATAACCAAAATCCCTAGTATTCTTCAGAATATCGACAAATTGTTTTCTTTGAATTTTCCGGTATTATACTTCATTGGGAATTGGTGTAGGGTTTGTTTCTTCAATGCATAAAAGGAATGGTTTCTTGATGTTCAAAACAGAAAGAATATGTTGAAGCATTTTATCTCGCAGGCCTCCTGTAAAATCTAAAGAATACGAGATGACCTAGAATGGGCTTGATATCTCTATGTTCATGGACTCAATCGACCATCAAAAATATCCCCCTCCAGTTTTCTATGGTATTTTTTTGGTCTGTTGGTATCTCAAAGAAGCAGTTATGTTGGAATATGCATTTTGTAATCTCCATTGTTGGTGCATTTTTAGTTGTTCGAACTGACCTCTGTAAGTCTAAAGCTTTGTTGCTTTGACTTTTGTATCTCCTTCATAAATAATTTGAAGCTTGTCCCAAATCTCTTTAGCGGATTTACAGTGTGCAACTTTGTGAATATCGTATCACTGAGACCATTCAAAAGTGCATTTGTGGCTTTGGAATTATTCTCACCAAGTTTTACTGCTTTGTCATTTGTTGGTGGAATTGTTGGTGATGTGTATCCATCTACAATTGATTGCAAAACTTGAAATCCATGTGCATGTATATATTTCCTCATCCTTATGCTCCAAAAATCATACTTTTGTCCATCAAACTGTGGTATTCCATTTTTATATGAGTTGGTACTCTCCATGATCTACCTTTCAGTGGTTAAACTGATTTTTGAAGGAACCTTCTCTGATACCAATTGTTGGATTACTGAGAGAGGGGGTGAATCAGTAATAGAGCAATTTACTCATTTTTAACCATATAATCCAACTGTTATATCAATGAAGCATTATCATCCAATAAGTACAGAGTAAATAAGCAATGAACAAATGAACAAACATACATATACATATTACACCAGTGTTTTATGTGGAAACCCTAATCGGGAGAAAACCACGGAATGTTTTTTCTTATATGTCTTGAAGAATTACATTCATTGGAAGCACCAACTTCCTTTGTTTTCCAGTTGCAACTGGAAGGAGGCTCCAACCCCCTATTTTCTCAAGCTACAACCTGAGGGAATATCCAACTCCCCAATTCTCTGGCTACAACCCCCTATGGTCTTCGGCTACAACCGGAAGGTGGCTACAACCACCTGTCACCCTGAAGTAGAAGTAGAATTATGGAACCACTGTCAACCTATCACTATGAGATATAATTTTGTAAACCTGTACCAACAAATCTGAACCATGCATCAACCTATACCTCAACCTATAATCAACCTGTACCATAAACAAGTACATCAACCATGCACCAACCTGTACCAAATAACCTGTAATCAACTTGTACCATAAACAAGTGCATCCAACCATGTACCAAGTATGTACCAATCATGTGTCAACTACTCATCAACTATGACTCATCAATATGTACCAACATCATCAAATATACACCACATGTATGTGCCAACTCATCAACTACTTGTCTCAACCATGTACTCAACATGTACCTCAACCAAAATTCCTCAAAAATTTCATCATCCAAATCTGATTTGTATCTCTGTAATAGACCTGGTTTATATGATCACATTCCTGCAAACCTTCCTTAACTTCAACAACAAGAGACTAGCATTTTCATCAAACTTTTCTTTAGTCTCACATGCCTGGTTTTGGATTAGTCAACAACCTTAACTTGAAGTAATCATAACTTTGTACCTGTAATGTATAAATCTATGAAATGGATACACAATGTTATTCATATTTTTTTATACAATTCATCCAGGTGTCACTACCTGGAACCTCTCAGAAAAGGAGTTATAGCAAAAATGGCATACCTTGTCGAATTTTGGCTTATTCTAGAGAGCGGCCTTGTAGAGCGTGCCCCGCACAGAATATTTGTTGAATTGATATGAAAATGTTACAAAGAATACTATAGACTGTACCCTAACCAACACATTTGGTTTCATGGAATTTGTATCTTTTATGAAGAAGTTATGACGTTTTTACCCAAAACACATGTTTTTGACTAGTTTCAGGACTAGCCACAAACCCTATTTTCCACGGAGTGTAACTCCAAAACTAAAATGACCCACAAGATGAATTATTTACCACATATACTTGGATATGTTTTCTCAATGTAATAGAAATTTCACGGTATGAATCATTATAGAAAAAAAATTATAGCAAAAATGGTGAGATGACCTGTAAATAACATACCTTAGAAAGAACCATCAAAAGAATTTATCCTTCCTTGCATTTCGGCCTTCTTTTCTTCACCTTCCCTCATAATTTCTGCTTGGATATCCTTGGTTACCTCAAACACCTATATATATTCAATATTCTCAAGTGTGATTAAAATGAGAGAGCCTTGCCTCTTATTTATACTCTCCAAGTAGCTTCCTTAAAAACATCTTCTAGGTCACTTGGCCCCACTTTCCTTATTTTAGGGTTAACCCAATTCTAATTTCTCCATTAAATTTATTAGTGAAATAATTTATTTTGTATTCAATTTGAATTATATTACACTCATTACTTCACTTTATTATTTACCTTTTAAAAACTCTTAAACCACTTTGACTACTTTGACCTTTTGGGGCTTCTACATGACATATGAGGGTCCTCCAACTTCGTAAGGCCGTAACTCTCAAACAGTGAGGAGTTATGTGACGTTCCACATACCACCAAAAATGGAATGACATGTACTATCCATATAGAATATTATTATCTAAAAATATATCATAACTCATATTGTTATCCATCAAACAAACTTGGGTCCATTACCCAAACCTGGGGTCTCCAATTTCTCATGGCCATAACTCTCTAACTGTGAGGAGTTATGTGATGTTCCACATACCACCAAAAATTGAATGACAAGCACTAAATATAGGATATTTTACCTAACAAATTCATTGTCCTTCATCTCATTATTCCACAATTAAGCATGGGTTCTCTTACTCCGCAAAGCGTCTTCCCGTGAGGGCTTTCACCATAAGGGGACCACTTTGTAGTTCATCCATATTTACTTCTTATCAACCATGACAATACAATAATGATTCATCTTTACATCAAAAAATATTGGGTCCATTACCCAAACCTTTGTGTTGCGGGGCTTTCTTCAAGGGTTGACATCAATGACAACCAACCTTAATCAACAATATCCCCCTTTGGCATTGATAGAAACACTCTGATGCAATACTGAAATCATATCACTCATGCTCCCCCTGGCACCATGCCTCTGTCCTCTGTATCTGATAAATTTTCCTCTTTCCTCTGCATCTGATAAATCTGCTCCCCCTGGAACCATGCCTCTGTCCTTTGCATCTGATAAATCTCTCCCGCTTTTTCATCAATGGAAAAGGTATATTTCCATCCAGGGTTTCTCCCCCTGACTGAATTGTCCTCTTATGGTGCTTCCTCCTGTACAGCTAAGACATATAAGATAAGCATTCAAAAATCATTCATTTTGGAGTAGAAATAACTCCAAGTCTTTGGCGAAGATATTCAAAGGCTTCCCATGGAAGTGGTTTTGTAAATATGTATGTCATTTGTTCTTTTGTGCCCACATACTCAACTCTGGCGTTCTTTTCTGCAACTTGATCCCGTAGAAACTGATACTTGATTGGAATGTGCTTCGTCTTGGAGTGCATCACCAGGTTTTTTGAGATATTTATGGCACTTGTATTATCACAATATATTGGAATGGGATCATCATACTCAACATGTATATCTGTCAAAGTTTGTTTCATCCAAAAAACCTGTGTACAACATGTTGTTGCTGCAATATACTCTTCCTCGGTTGTAGATAGAGATATTGATGAGTGTTTCTTTCTTAGTCATGATACCAAACACTAACCTAAGTAGAACGATGCTCCACTGGTGCTTCGTCAGTCATCAATACAACTTGCCCAATCTGCATCTGTGTAAGAAATAAGTGATAAATATTTTCCTCTTGGATACCATAATCCAAACTCTTATGTTCCTTTGAGATATTTGAAAATCCTCTTTATTGCTAATACATGTGATTCCTTTGGTGCTGCTTGAAATCATGCCACATGTCCAACTACTTGCATTACTTTGGTATGGATGTTGTCACATATAGTAGGTTGCCAATCATTGACCTATATTGCATATAATCTGTAGACTTTGAATCATCATCTTTTCTCAACTTACAACTGGCTTGCATGGGAGTGATAACTGGTTTGCAATCTTCCATTCTGAACCTCTTTAGCATTTCTTTGATATACTTGGTTTGAGAAATAAAAATTACTTGGTTGCTTTGACGTATCTAAAGTCCCAAAAAGAAGGATAGTTCTCCAAGTAACGACATTTCAAATTCATTATGTGTGTCTTTTGCAAATTTCCGCCTTAACCTATCATCATCACTACCAAAAATAATATCATCAACATAAACTTCAATTAATAAAATATTACCTTAACTTACCTTGATGTATAGGTTGTTGTCTGCACTTCCTTTTTTGAACCCTGCCTGTTGCTGATAATTATCCAGTCTGGAGTACCATGCTCTAGGAGCCTGTTTTAGACCATACAAGGTCTTCTTTAATTTACATACATAGTATGTGTTCTCTAACAACTGAAATACTTTTGGTTGTTCAATGTAGACTTCTTCTTCAAGTTCCCCATTCAGAAAATTTGATTTTACGTCCATCTGATATACTTTAACATTTTTGGAGCATGCATAAGCTAAAAGTAAATGGATTGCTTCCATTCTGGAAACTGGGGCAAATGTCTCTTCAAAGTCGATTCCTTCAATATGTGCATATCCTTTACATACCAATCTAGCTTTGTTCCTTGTAACATGTCTATCTTCATTCAATTTATTCCTGAAAACCCATTTTGTGTCGATCACATTCTTATTCTTTGGTCTTGGAACCAATTCCCAAGTGTCATTTTTCTCTATTTTATCCAATTCTTCATCCATGGCCTTATTCCAAAATTCACCCTTGTTGGCTTCTTCAAAATAGTTTGGTTAAATTGTATATAAGAGTGCTAGGTGTGTTTGTTCTAGTGAATGGATTTTTCTTCTAGTCTCAACTCCTACATCTTTGTTTCCAATAATTTGATCTGAAGGATGATTCTTCTGTACTCATTTTCTAGGTGTCTTTGGAGATACTTTCTGAACTTTCTCTTCTCCTTCTGTTGGATTATCTTCATCTTCATATTTCTCTTCTACTTCTTTTTCATATTCTTCTTCGAAAAGTTGTTCCATTCATTTGTTTTCTTCTTCCTTTGATTTTGGTCTGTCTGTTTCATCAATTGTTACGTTGATGCTTTCCACAACTTTGTTCAATCTTAGATTGTAACACTTGTATGCTTTCATTGTACTTGAGTAACCAACAAGTATTCATTTGTCCACACAAGAGTCAAACTTTCCTATTCTGCCATCTTCTCTTTTGATGTAGCATTTGCTTCCAAAAACTCTGAAATGCTTCACATTTGTTGGTCTTCCTTTCCATAGCTCGTAGGGAGTTTTATTAGTGTTTTTTTTTAGCATTACTATGTTTTGAATGTGAATGGTTGTATGCACTACCTGTGTCCAAAATATATCTGTCAATTTGGAATCCATTATCATTGTTCGAGCCATTTCTTGTATTGTCATGTTCTTTCTTTCAACAACTCTATTCTGTTGAGGTGTCCTAGCAACGGAGAATTGTCTTTTTATTCCATGACTGCTACAGTATTCCATAAATTCCTTTGAAGTGAAATCTCCTCCATTATCAGATCTCAAACATTTGATTCTTGAATCCATCTCATTTTCAACCATTTCCTTGTAGATCTTGAAGTTTTCAAAAGCTTCTGACTTGTTCTTGAGAAAGAAAACTACAATCGTTCTTGTATAATCATCAACTAAAATCATAAAGTATTTTTCACCTTTTAAGACCTTTGTTGTATTTGGTCCAACTAGATCAGTGTGCACAATTTCCAGTGGTCTTGTTGTTGAATATTCCTTTGATTTGAACATGGTCTTTGTTTTCTTTCCTTGTTGACAATGCTTGCATAAAGTGTTGGTTGGTTTCGTGATCTGGGCAATTTCTCTAACTGCTTATCTTTTGTTGAATTTGACAAGGTTATCAAAATGCATGTGACCCATTCTTCTATGACATAGCCAACTTTCATCTTCCTTTCCTAGACAACACTTTTCATTTCCAATTTCACTTAACACATATATGTTGTTTGAAGTTCTTGCAGTTGTACCGACCA
>ML832832.1:41607-52163 GCA_009831015.1 Picea engelmannii
CATAGCCAACTTTCATCTTCCTTTCCTAGACAACACTTTTCATTTCCAATTTCACTTAACACATATATGTTGTTTGAAGTTCTTGCAGTTGTACCGACCAATTTCCCTTAACCTTCTTTTCTTATCTCACACTTTTCTTAATCAAAAGTAAGTTTATGACCTTGGTCACACATTTGACTCACACTTAGAAGATTATGTTTCATATATTCTACCAGTAGAACATTTTGTGCCTTTTCATTCTTGTTCCCAATTCGGACTATGCCTTCTCTAAAGATTTTGGATGAATTATCATTTCTGAAGGAGACTGATCCATTTTTTTCTTTTAGTAATGTAAGAAATTTTTCTTTATCACATGTCATGTGTTTTGAACATCCACTGTCAACATACCAACCGTGTTTCTTTTTCTTAGCTTGTAGAGAGACTATGCATTATTCATTGTTATACTGATCTTTCTTTCTTATCCATTTCGTTTTATGAGGTTCTTGTCTTTGACTGTTGTTATTTTGTTGAGGTTATTTAGGAGGGACTGTCATTCTGCAATCCTTGGCCATGTGTCCAAAATTGTTACATTTGTAACATTCCACTTCAGTTCTCAAATATTCAAACCTGTTGTAACTTCTTCTTTGTGTGTCACTAGGTCTCCTTGAATAATCCCTTTGTGTATAACTCTCAAAGTTGTTACTATTCTTGTTGTTAGCTATGCAATTCACAGCTTTATGTCCAAAATTATTAAATGCATAACATAAACCAAAAAATATAGTTTGATACCTGGGAGTTGAAGATATTCTGAAAGGAGGTTCTCTTATGAATCCTTCTTCTTCTTGAGGCCTATATGTCTGTTGTTAATTCTGAAATCTGAATCTTCTTGGTGGAGGAGTGTCCCTGTAATCTTCCTTGTATATATTTCTATCATCTTTGATTGTTTCTACATAGCTCTTTGGATTTGTTTCTTTCTCTGTTGTTTTGGAGCTTCATCCCTTTTCTGTCTGATTGTATCCAAGTCCGGACTTGTCAAGATGAGATTTTTTACTGTTGATAATGTCATCCAGAACTTTTGAGCTATTCTGCATATTTTTCTTTTGAATGTCCTTTCTTAGTGTGACAACCTCTGCTTCCAAGTTTCCAATGATCTTGTCATTTTCTTCTAGTTGTTCTTTGAGTGCTTCTTCAATTATTCTAACTTCTTCTATTTGAACCTTCAATTTTGTGATCATTTGTTCTAGTTCTCGAGTGTCCTTTTTCTTGTCTAGTTCTACTTATAGTTTCTTGTTTTTCTTCTTTTCTCTTCCGATACCTTCTATGGCACACATTAATTCTTCTTGATAGTCAACTTCTGCCTCTTCAATTTCTTCTTCGACTTCTTCACATTCTTCTTCGGCTTCTTCATATTCTTCTTCAAAGTCTTATTTGTCATAGTCTTTTACTGCCATAAATAGAACTCTTCCTGTCTCATTGTCACTGACTTCATCTTCATCTGATGATGAGATGTCTTCTTTGGTGTATAACCTTTTCATGAAAACTTTTTTTGTAGTTCTTTTGCCTTTATATGTGTGTTTTCCTTTTGAGTAACCTTCATCATTTCTCTTTTTCTTATGAGGACATTTGTTAGCAAAATGACCAATACTATCACAATTAAAACAAATTAAAGGGAGTTTACCTCTATACCTATCGTTGGTTCCCTTGTTCAGTCTTTTGACGAAGTTGGCCACTTCTTCATCATCTTCTGAGGCATCATTGTTGTTGCTATATTCTTCTAGTTCCTTTTTTCTTTTTCTTTGATCTTTTGGATGCCTTGAAGGTTGCTTCTTTTACATCTGGATTTTCTTGCTTAGTTCTCATTTCATATGCTATGAAGATTCCATGCAGTTCGTCCATGCTTATTGAGTCCAAATCCGATCTTTCTTCTAGTGTTGATATCTTAGGGTTGAATCTCATAGGAAGAGATCTTAGTATCTTTTGAACAATTACATATTCCTCAATTTCTTCTCCCAATCCTATGATTGCATTCATTTTTTCATCGACTCGTAAGAAGTAGTTTGTGATATCTTCATCTTCCTTCATTTTTAGTTGTTCGAACTGACCTCTGTAAGTCTAAGCTTTGTTGCTTTGACTTTTGTATCTCCTTCATAAATATTTTGAAGCTTGTCCCAAATCTCTTTAGCGGATTTACAGTGTGAAACTTTGGTGAATATCGTATCACTGAGACCATTTAAAAGTGCATTTGTGGCTTTGGAATTATTCTCACCGAGTTTTACTTCTTTTTCATTTGTTGGTGGAACTACTGGTGTTGTGTATCCATCTACAATTGATTGCCAAACTTGAAATCCCTGTGCCTGTATATATTTCCTCATCCTTATGCTCCAAAAAGCATACTTTTGTCCATCAAACTGTGGTATTCCATTTTTATATGAGTTGGTACTCTCCATGATCTACCTTTCAGTGGTTAAATTGATTTCTGAAGGAACCTTCTCTGATATCAATTGTTGGATTACTGAGAGGGGGGGTGAATCAGTAATAGAGCAATTTAATCATTTTTAACCATATAATCCAAGTGTTATATCAATGAAGCATGATCATCCAATAAATGCAAAGTAAATAAGAAATGAAAAAATGAACAAACATACACATACACAATACACCAGTGTTTTACGTGGAAACTCAAATTGGGAGAAAACCACGAAAAGTTTTTTCTTATATGTCTTGAAGAATTGCATTCATTGGAAGCACCAACTTCCTTTGTTTTCCAACTGCAACTGGAAAAAGGCTTCAACCCCCTAGTTTCTAGGGCTATAACTTGAGGGAATCTCCAACTCCTCAATTATTTGGCTACAACCAGAAGGAGGCTACAACCCCATATGTTCTTTGGCTACAACTGGAAGGTGGCTACAACCACCTGTCCTTGCCCCGTCCTGCCACCCTGAAGTAGAAGTAGAATGATGGAACCATTGTCAACCTGTCACTGTCAGATATATCATTGTAAACCTGTACCAATAAATCCAAACCATGCATCAACTTGTACCTCAACCTGTAATCAACCTGTCCCATAAACAAGTGCATCAACCATGCACCAACCTGTACCAAATAACATGTAATCAACTTGTACCATAAACAAGTGCATACAACCATGTACCAAGTATGTACCAATCATGTGTCAACTACTCATCAACTATGACTCATCAATATGTACCAACATCATCAACTATACACCTTGTGTATGTGTCAACTCATCAACTACCTGTCTCAACCATGTACTCAACATGTACCTCAACCAAAATCCCTCATAAATTTCATCATCCAAATCTTATTTGTAGATATGTAATAGACTTGGTGTATATGATCACATTCCTGCAAACCTTCCTTAACTTCAACAACAAGAGACTAGCATTTTCATCAAACTTTTCTTTAGTCTCACATGCCTGGTTTTGGATTAGTCAACTACCCTAACTTGAAGTAATCATAACTTGTACCTACAATTCATAAAGATCTGAAATTGATACACAATGTTCTTTAGTGTTTTTTATGCAATTCGTCCAGGTTTCACTACGTGGAACCTCTCAGAAAAGGAGTTATATCAAAAATGGCATACCTTGTTGAATTATGGCTTATTCTAGAGAGTGACCTTGTAGAGCGTGCCCCGCACGAAATATTTTTTGAATTGATATGAAACTATTACAAAGAATACTAAAGACTGTACCCTAACCAACACATTTGGTTTCACTGAATTTTGATCTGTTATGAAGAATTTATGACGTTTTTACCCAAACCACCTGTTTTTTACTAGTTTCACGACTAGCCACAAACTCTATTTTCCACGGAGTGTAACTCCAAAAATACAATGACCCAAAAGCTGAATTTTTTACCACAAATACTTGGATATGTTTTCTCAATTTCATATCAATTTCACGGTCTTAATAATTATATAAAAAACGTTATAGCGAAAATGGTGAGATGACCTATAAATAACATACTTTAGAAAGCACCATCAAAAGAATTTATCCTTCCTTACATTTCGGCCTTCTTTTCTTCACCTTCCCTCATAATTTCGGCTTAGATATCCTTGGTTACCTCATACACCTATATATATTCAATATTCTCAAGTGTGATTAAAATGAGAGAGCCTTGCCTCTTATTTATACTCTCCAAGTAGCTTCCTTAAAAACATCTTCTAGGTCACTTGGCCCCACTTTCCTTATTTTAGGGTTAACCCACTTCTAATTTCTCCATTAAATTTATTGTTGAAATAATTTATTTCATATTCACTTTGAATTATAATACACTCATTACTTCACCTTATTATTTACCTTTTAGAAAGTCTTAAACCACTTTGACTACTTTGACCTTTTGGGGCTTCTAGATGACATATGAGGGTCCTCCAACTTCGTAAGGCCATAACTCTCAAACCGTGAGGAGTTATGTGACGTTCCACATACCAACAGAAATGGAATGGAATGTAATATCCATATAGAATATTATTTTCTGAAAATATATCATAACTCATACTGTTATCCATCAAACAAACTTGGTTCCATTACCCAAACCTGGGGTCTCCAACTTCTCATGGCCATAACTCTCTAACCGTGAGGAGTTATGTGACGTTCAACATACCATCGGAAATGGAATGACAAGAAATATACATATAGGATATTTTACCTAACAAATTCATTGTCCTTCATCTCATTATTCCACAATTAAGCATGGGTTCTCTTACTCCGCAAAGCGTCTTCCTGTGAGGGCTTTCACCATAAGGGGACCACTTTGGAGTTCATCCATATTTACTTCTTATAAACCATGAAAAGACAATAATGAGTCATATTTACATAAAACAATATTGGTTCCATTACCCAAACCTTTGTGTTGTGGGGCTTTCTTCAAGGGTTGACATCAATGACAACCAACCTTAATCAACAATAATAATGGTCAACCATGACAAGGGAGAAATAACAACCTTCAAACCAAATACCCTTTTGAATTATGTGGTGAAAAAGGCCATTACACTCATCATTTCCCCCAAATTGTTGACTACAAGCAAATGAATGACGCCATGAATCCTCAATGGGCTCCCAACCCTCAAGGTCCACCTCAAGTACCTCCCACTTATATACCACCACCACCAACGAAATTACAAAATCATATCTCACATTAAGGAGCCATTAATACTAAACCAGAAGGGGGCCAACGCTTACACCCCCAAGGTAATTTCCCTCCACCTAAACAGCCCCACCCAGGGAACACCCCATACCATAGTATCATCCTCACCACTGAAGAGGAAATCCTCTTACAAACTCATAGTCACAAATACGGAACATCCCCTAATCCATTACCTACCACTTCGGATGTCCCCCATACACCAACTGAACAACCATTAATAATCCCTCATCCTAATATTGAATCCATCGCTTGCATGCCTCCCACACCCTTGCGCAGGAATGTGCATAATCCTCATGCTCAGGCCACCCATAGCTACAGTCTTATCGACAATATCGCTCAATCACTCGTTATATGTCAGTTATGGAAGTCCTTGAAATATTCCCTTCCCAACAAAAGGAATTACTTTCACAATTGGGGGCAGTAGATCCTGCAGACACCTATCTAGTCACATTTGATTTAGATAGATCAAAACCCTTGACTCTCATCATTAGTCGCATTCTATATTCTTATCAAAATATGGAATATCAGTGTCCATCGTTGCATCATAGACGAAGGAGAATCCACTTGCATCATGTCCAAATTAGTATGGTAGCAAATCGGTTCACCTGACTTGATCCCCTCCACCATCACACTTCAAGCTTATTATGGTCTCCCATCCCAACCAGAAGGCTTATATCAAATGTTTCGCTCCATCTTGGGGGAAAAATAGTTATTATTGACATAGAGGCCATTGATGCCCAATTGGATGATAATATCCTCTTCAGATGAAGCTACAGGTATTCCATGCAGTTTGTAGCTTCCTTGGTCTTTCATACCATGCTCTTCTCACAAAATGGGAAAATCATCACCATATATCAATTGACCCACCATGAACCCAATCAATTAGGGAACACTGATAAAATCCTACCACTTATCCGCTCGAGCACCGACCTTGTCCCAATGATAGACATCGGACCAAGGCTATTTCAAGATCCATATTTGATTGGTACATACCAAGGCTTCCCACACCCCAACCCCACCACTATCGTTGTGTGTGTTTTCATGGTCGATGGAGTCAAGATATCGAACCCCTCGTCCATTGAGAAATCATCAAAATCCACCTCCACTCCTTCCCATCCCACCCTGATACTTCCTAACAAACTCCCCATACATACTCCTCAGGATGGAAGAGAGAGGAGTCCACCACCCATGGGTCAAATCCTTGTTTGGTAGACGGTCCCATGGGCCATCACCCAAATATCCTTCTTTTATCCTTCCCCAGGAGTAACAACATATCAAGTTTTTTCTACCCTCACCTTACCAAATATAGTCATATCCATCCCTATATGGTATCTAGAATCACCAACTATGGTACCAATTTTATCTCTTCCACCGCAACCCTCGATCCCATTACTGCAATTAGTGGCTAATCCATCCACTGACCCAACCGATCACAAAGTTGGAGGCAATATTACCACTACAGGAGATGCTACCTCTGCAATGGAGGGAACTTCCACAAACCAATGAGGCACATGAAAAAATAAGGAACATTCTCTTCCTTCCCACCCCCATGTGCATTGTGAAACACAGTTGGACATCCTACCAGTCTTTGCCCCACTTTACCCGAGTTGTGGAATCTCATTCAAAAACCCATAAGTATACTACTACTACCTACACTAGTCACCCCACCAACCTCTTTGAAACATTCTTCTTCCAAACTTATCAGTTTGAGAACCAAGCATGCTTGCAGCATTTGTTCTCAATACGGTCATTACATGCACCATTGCCTGACCCTCCCTTAGTTCTGGGACACTCTCAAAGAAGTGCATCAAACCACATTACCCACATCATCCCAACCCATCTCCTCGGTACCACCAGTTACTAAAATTCTCTATGTCTCTACGTTAGTAAACGAGCGCATGTGATACCCTTGTGCATTGTGCTACCATATGGATCATTACAAGTATCAATTCCCACTCATCATTGAGGGACGCACATGCTGGAGGGCTTCCATCACACCCATTCAATCGGTCGTACCAACCCTGATGAACCCGATTGTGAACGATCACCATCCAAGCAATAATGGCATACATCCCTTGTGGCTCAACCCCCTTCCATTGACCTTTCTTTCCATTCCACCATTGATGCAGGAGCATCGCCAGCAAAGCACAAGCGTGGAAGACAGTTGGGCGGACTAGCGCACATTCTGAAATATTTTGAATTTCAAATGATCAATGTATTAATGTGATATATGACAAATCTTTTTGAATTATGAACATATTTAATGACTGGAAGTTGAACCATCACGTAAGATTGATGGGGGAATGTATTTTGGTTTATGAATCGGATCGCAGTACAAATTTGGAGCTTGCGCTCTTATCTGTCTAAATCAATATTTATTGTTATAAGTGTTAAGTATTTGATAGCATTCAATTCCATTTAAGATATCATAGAATAGTTGGAGGGAAGACTCGAAGAGAACCTCTTTGTATAAAGCTTTGTAATATTTTCCAAGTAGATGTTGTTGATGATCGTTGTTGCTGCGGATAGAGGAGAACTGAGCAATAGCTGAATTTATCTTGTATAGGTTAAGGAGTAGTGAAGAACAGTGTATGTATGTATACAAGTTTCAGTTGGATGAATATAACAGAGATATATTGTCCCAAATGTGTGTTGATTATGTGCCTACCTGAATGAATGGTAAAGCTTTTGTTATTTTTCAATTCTCTGTTATTTTTGTTCTTAATTCCATGACTTCATTTGCTTTGTTGAATGTATGAGTCGTTGTGAGGAGTATATAAGTTTCAATCATTTCTCTTCAGTGAGCGAGTGCAAGGTGTGCATAGTGTCTGCAAGGAGTGTGTGACCGAGTCTGTTTCAACTCGAAATCTCAGAAGAGATAGTGAAACTCATATGTATGCAAGGAGTGCATTAACGTTCGTAAGGACTGCATGATCGAGTTTTTAGACTCGAAATCTTAGGAAGGATAGCATGATTTCATTCACGGGAGACAAAAGCAGTTGGAGGACGGTCTCAAGGAGTGCGAAATTAATCCACAGTGGAGCCGACTGTAGAAGAGGAATCTTTTGCAGGGCATGCACAGATCGAAATATCGACTAAGTGTCGAAGAGATTTTCCAGAAGAACAAATCGAAGAAAGGAAAGATCAGGAGGGAGAGTGACGGAATTCTTCAAGGAGAGAAGTCCCTGAAGTCTTCATTGAAAGTCAGTGAATGTGAGATTTGTTCTCGGGAGAAGGGGAATGACTTCAGATCGTTAGATCTGGTAAATCTACATGGAGATAGTTGTGGGGTGTTTCAAAGTACTTCGGAGTTCAGCAAGTTTGAGGACTTGGCGAAAGCAGAGTCGCGAAGTCCGAAATCACAATTCAATCCTAATCGTTGATCACCGGAGAGAACGTGGCAATGGATTAAGGAGTTCAGGAATCAGAAGATCAGAGGTTGTGGGGGAAGGCCTGGAGTTTCACAAAGTTGCAAAGTCCGAACCATAGTGGGGCCATCGAATCTAAGGAGACACGTGGTGGAAGTTCGGAACCTCGGAGAAGACCATTTTAGGAAAGGTTGAGGGAAGGATTCGGGATATCCCCAAAGTCTGAACCGCGAAGAGGTAGACCCACGGTCATAGCCGTGGTCACTTGCAGAAGAAACTTGTGTGTGTGGGTAGAGTAATTTCGGGTGCTCGTAGAGACCCAAGGAGTCGTTCTAAATCAGTGAATCCAAATGATCCAAGATCAGGAAGCTGAGCATACCTTTGGAGGGAAGGGGGTTTGTGTCAATCATGATGCAAGGACTTCCCCCAAAACCCGCTAACTCTCATGTAACACTAGTTTACGAGATTCCCCCTCCTCCATACCATGGTACATCCATTACACATATGGATATTTGATTTTTGACATCCATCGATTGTCTCCATTCCCCTCTTGTAGGGCCATCTACCTAAGGGATGAATGATGAGATCCAACCTTCACTGACTACCCCAATGAATCTTGACCCACCAATCTCACCAGTTACAAACTCCCTATGCTCCATCACCTTTCAGTCCGATGAAGACATTTTAGAAGTACTATGTGCACCCAATTACCTATCTGATGTTTTTCATCATCGATCCCTTTTTCTGGCGCACAATGCCTTTCAGCCACTAACAGACACCCATGTATGTACCATCGAAGCTAAAGATTTCATCCCTTATGGTCGCGTAGACTGGTTCAAGAACCCAATACCCCCTCCTGATGCATTTGAAGAAGGTAACATGGCCAATATCTCACCCACCATCAAGATTGACATTTCAATCAAACCCAATGTCATGGAAGAAATCACCCTGGGGGAAGCATGCTCCCCAAAGGAAATTGTAGCATACAAAGCCCTATTCCTGGAATATTGAGATGTGTTTGCCTAGTCATACACTAAAATGTCGGGATTAGACCCAACCATCATTGAACACCGCATTGACACTTGTCCTGAAGTTTCCCCTGTTCGCCAAAAGCAAGGCCCCATCCACCCTTCCAAATCCATGCAGATCAAAGATGAGATAGAAAAAATATGTCCAATTGGATACATATACCCCATTGCATATACATAATGGGTCTCCAATCTTGTCCCTGTCAATAAAAAACAAGGCACCATTCGATTTTGCAAAGACTTTCGTGACCTCGGCCAAGCTTGTCCCAAAGACAACTTCACTACCCTCTTCATCAATCAATTCATCGATGCATGTGCCAGTAATGAATTCCTCTCCCTCATGGATGTATTTTTTGGCTATAACCATATCAAAATCCCACAGGTGGATCAATAAGAAACCGCCTTCACAACCCCCCGGTGTACCTTTGCCTATCGCATCATTCCCTTCGGACTCAAAAACGTCGAGGTGACTTTCCAATGCGCAATGACATATGCCTTCCATGATCTTTCTCACATCATTATTGCCTACTTGGACGACATTACATCTCGATCCAAGAAATGTTCCCAACACATAGAGGATCTACAGATCATCTTTGAATGTTGTCAAAGATACAACATTCGGCTCAACCCGCTTAAATGTGTCTTATGTGTCACTGCAAGCCACCTATTGGGATTCATTGTGTCCCGGCATGGAATCATTGTACACCCCCTTAAATTTCAGGAAATCAATGAAATTCCCCCTCACGTGAACTTATGCCAGTTGCAAAGCCTCCAAGGAAAATCCAAATTCTTGCAATGGTTCATCCCTGACTATGCCATTCGAGCCCATGGATTCCTTCGGTTACTCCACTGTAAAGTTTCATTGGGATCACCATGCCCAATATGCATTTGACTCACTCAAATATTCTCTCAACAAATCCCCCTTAATCAGTCCCCCAGACTATGACAGGGATTACGTAGTATACCTATCTTCCTTAGAGGTTTTCGTCGCTGGATTCCTCATCCAGGTTGA
>ML832833.1:43726-55418 GCA_009831015.1 Picea engelmannii
ATTGAATGAAGAATTGGTGAAAGAATTGTGTGAAGAACCCTGCTTGGACAGAAGCTTGAAGGCTCTATTTGGTCTATCAAGAGGTATTGGATCTTCTTCATACAAGTACTGAGCAAGTGTGTGTGTTGGAACCAAGGGTCACTGAAAGGAAGCTTGTGACATCAAGGCGATCAGGTTGTATCTTCTACTTTCAATTAATATGATACAACGGCATGTCCCTTTCCCATAAAGTCACTCTTACTTTATTGTGTAATTCCTTGATCATATGCATAGGTTGACATTGAATATGCTCTGCTATCTTCAATTTGGTTGGTTTGTGTTGTCTTGGACTTGAATTCACGAGAGCACCGGAGCAAAGCGGGAACAACAGAGACCTAAGAAAGTGATATCAAGGTATGTCACTTATTCATTTTCTTTAGTAGATTCAATGACTACAACTTAGGGAAAGAGTCATGTTCTGGCCTATTTTGTTCTAGATCCAGGTGGATCTAGGGAGATCTATTAGTGTCCGCACCTACCTATTTGTTCGATAACAAAATTGGCAACTCCACTGGGGAATAGGACCAATTGGTCATTCATGACCAACCTTCCCCCTCCAATACATCCTATGTCTTAATGTGTACAGGTGATTCAAAGAAGAATGACATCACACTTACCACTCGAGCCACTCGAGCCAAAGATTATTCTTCCTCCAAAGAGAAGGTTGATGTGATACCTCCTTCATTGGTCCAACCATCTCCCACGAATCCACCTATCAACGGTCCTCTTCATCTCGAACGACCAAGCCTCGACACAGTTCTTCGCCCTCCTTCAAAGGGCATCATTCATAAATTGGATTTCAATCCCCATGCCCGTGTTGCCCATAACTACAGTATTGTTGAAGATATGGCCCAAGCACCATCGACGATGTCAGCCCTTGAAGTCCTTCAAAGTTCTCCTATACAACGAAAGGCACTGTTGAAAGCTATTGGTGGAATCGACCCTAGGTATACAAATTTAATAATTTTTTACTTGGAAGATCACACTCCAAGGTTACCCCCTCAACTCGCTTTCCAAATACAAGTTATTGTCTCTGACAAAAACATTTGTAGAACAGTTATTGACGAGGGTGCCTCGACGTGTGTCATGTCTATTACCTGCTAGAAAGCCATCGACTCTCCTCCTTTGACTGAATCCCACAACACGCTCAAAGCCTTTAATGGCTCTAGTTTTAAGCCTTACGGTGTACTCCCTTTGTTGCCGATTACATTAGAAGGCAAAACAGTCCAAGTTGAAGTGGAGGTCTTTGATGCTCCTCTCGATTACAACCTTCTATTTGGCTGTAGCTGGATTGATTCCATGTGTGTAGTTGTGTCGACTCTGTTTTGTGTCGTGTGTTTCCCACATCAAGGAAAGGTAATTACCATAGACCAATTAACCTTCTTTAACTTGGATGCGCGTACCGACAACATACCGTTCATTGCCAAAACCCCCCCCGGATACGTGAACGTCGGTGTGGGTCTTCTTAAAGACTCCTCGTTAATGGGTACCTTCCCCATCCCACCACCCGATGTTCCACATCCGTCTGTCGCCTCGATCAACATGATCTCCACCTCTATTCACAGAACCCCTGCATCTCACGACCCATGGATGATACCCAACCCCGACGATCATCTTCATTACGACAAAAAAATGCCTTTGAGTCCGGTCGAATCCGCCTATCAGGCCATTCAATCGACAACCCCTTCTACCTCCTCTCTTGGTGATTTATCTCCAGATCCTTTCCACGTCATTTTTCCCACGGATGAGATGATTATGTATGTTCTGGAAGACACCCCCTGGGATGATGGACATCATCGTTCCATCCTCTTCCTGGAACAACACACCATCGAGGGTTACCAACAGATCTCGACCCCGTCGACCGTTGTTGTCATTTCTACCATTCTCGATGCTACACATGATGTGTTTTATGAAGGGAACTTAAGTAATATATCACCCACCATCCCCCTCGACATATCCATAAAACCTAGAATTGTCGAAGATGTGCATATCGGAGCTTTGTGTTCCCCTGATGAAATTGTCACCTTCAAGTCGCTTTTCAAAGAATTTTGTGACGCCTTCGCCTGGAGCTATGAAGAAATGTCAGGTATTAACCCCGACATTGTGATACATGAGATCAAGACATACCTAGATGCTAAACCCGTCCGGCAACAACTTCGTCTGGTCCACCCACGTAAAGTGGCCGCTATCAAGCTTGAAGTCGAGAAACTTCTCAAAGCCGACTTTATTTACCCAGTGGCTCTCACTGACCGGGTTTCCAATCTTGTCCCGATCGACAAGAAACAAGGCACAATTCGCGTGTGCGTTGATTATAGGGATATTAACAAAGCATGTCCTAAAGACAACTTTCCTATCCCCTTCGTCGACCAGATCATCAACGATTGTGTCGACAGTGAAATCTTCTCTCTGATGGATGGTTTCTCCTGATATAATCAAATCAATATCGTTCCCGCAGACCAACACAAAACCACTTTTATTTGTCCTTGGGGCACTTTTGCCTATCGGAAACTTCCTTTCGGTTTAAAAAACGCTGGTGCAACTTTTCAGCGTGCTATGTCTTACACCTTCCATGATATCAAGCACATCATGCAGCCATATCTAGATGACTTACCCGCTCATTCCATGCGCCGTGTAGATCATCCAATACACCTCCGAGCCATTTTCCTTAGATGTCGGTTTTACCATATACGCTTGAATCCTCACAAATGTGTTTTCTGTGTCGAATCCGGTCGACTTCTAGGCTTTATTGTTTCATGTCAAGGGATCCAGATAGATCCTTTGAAGGTTGAGGCGATTCTCAATCTCCCTCCTCCTTCTTCGCTTCACCAGTTACAAATTTTGCAAGGGAAGGCAAACTTTCTTCGTCGTTTCATCCCGAACTATGCCGAGCTAACTCTTGGATTTATGCGACTGCTCAATAAAGGGTCTGATTTCATATGGGATACCACTGCCAACAAAGCTTTCAAAGCTTTGAAACTGTCTCTGACACGTACCCCACTTATCTTCTCACCTGATTACAGTGGCGATTATTTCCTCTACCTCGCAGCCTCGGACTACGCCATCGCTATGGTTCTCGTCCAGGAGGATCATTCTCATGATGAACATGTCATCTATTACTTGAGTCGAAGTCTTATGCCTACTGAGACCAAGTATTTACATGTTGAAAAAATGGCCTTGGCAGACGTCCAAGCAGTTCAATGTTTCCAACACTATATCCTCTCTCACAAGACTACGGTAATTTCTACCTGCAACTCTATGCAACACATTCTTACACGTCAACTGCTAGGAGGAAAATACTCCAAATGGATTATGATACTCTAGGAGTTTGACTTAGAATTCGAATGCACTAAGTCTAAGAAATCCTTAGTGTTTGTCGAGTTGATATGCGACTTTCCCTACTCTGAGACAGAAAATGTAGCAGCCGATTCATTACCTGATGAATCCCTTTTCCTGATTAGTTATGATGATCTTTGGTACAGAGATATCATCATATATCTCCAAACCCAGACTTTCCATCCCAATTTGTCTAGTATTGACCGTCGTCGAATACGCTACCAAGCCCGTCAGTATATTATCCTCGGTGATACTCTTTATCGTCGTGGGATTAACTCCGTTTTTTTACGCTACCTCACGTTTGACGAAGCCGAGAAAGACCTAAATGACTGCCATTCTGGATCCTGTGGTGGTCATATGTCTGGGTATGCTACTGCCCAGAAGATCTTGCAAGCAAGGTATTTTTGGCCTTCTTTATTTAACGATTGTATAATTGTCGTCCAAAAATGCCATGCTTGCCAAACCTACAACAATAAAATACGGTCACACCCTGCTCCTCTTCACCCTGTGGTCTCCGTTGGTCCTTTTGCGAAATGGCGTATCGATTTCATGACATGTCACCCTCACTCGTCTGGGGGGCATGGATACATTATTGTAGCGTAGATTATTTTACGAAATGGGCTAAGGCGATGCCGACATTTGACAACACCAGAAAGACCGCAACATTATTCATATTCAATCACATCATAGCTCGTTTTGGTGTTCCTTAGGCTATCGTCACTGATCATAGTAGCCACTTTAGAAACTTCATGATGTCTGAACTCACTGAAAAGTTGGGTCTTCGCCATGAAAACTCAACACCCTATTACCCACAAGTCAACGACCAAGTCGAAGAAATTAACAAAGTCCTCATTACCATGCTTCGACGAATGATAGGGATTCACAAAACAAGTTGGCACACGATGTTGTTTTCAACATTGTGGGCTTACCGGAAATCCGTTAAGTCTGCTACCGGGTTTACACCATTCCAGTTAGTCTATGGTCTAGAAGCCATTCTGTCGATTGAATGTGAGATACCCTCCCTAAAAATAGTCGTCGAACTCCTCCCAAACACTTTTGCCGAAGAAGAACATCTGTTGTATCTCATGTGATTAGACGAAACTTGTCACGACACCACCCTAGTCATAGAAGCCCAGAAGAAACGCGTCAAAGCCCAATACGACAAACATGTCAAGCCTCACATTTTCTCTGAAGGTGATCTGGTTCTCCTTTACGAACAAGATCGGGATATGCTAGGAGAAGGAAAATTCGAAGCTATGTGGCGAGGTCCTTATATCGTTAGACAAGTTTTGGAGAAAGGAGCTTATGAGTTAGTGGACTACGACGGTATCCCTTTGAGTGAACCCAGAAATGGGTTGTACTTAAAGAAGTACTATGCCTAAGATCACCTATGCATGAGTACTTGTATTTTATTGTATCATACTTCTTGTGTGTTACTGTAGTATGCTTTTTCGTTATCTGGTCTCTACCCTTGACCGCTTATGTTACATTGTATTTGGTTTCCAGATGTCGGAGTCTTCGCTACCCCACATTGGCTTCGCTGATGGTGCTAGCCGTAGTACTCAGAACCTTGCTTCTGCTACTAGGGCAATTTACGCCCCTACAAACGAACTTATCACTCTACGAGGTGTGTGTCTCGGTCATGTGACCAACAATATTGCAGAGTATAGTGTCGTCATCGAATTGTTGATTGATGTTATTTCGCTCGGTATCCACCACTTGGTTGTATGACTCGATTCGCAGCTAGTAGTACTACAACTAAGTAATGTCTATGTTATTCGAAGTCCTACTTTATTACGAGTATATTTACGAATTCACCTCTTGGAACGTTATTTTGATTATATTGAGTATCAACACATTCCTAAATGTATAAATACATTGACTGATGCATTAGCTAACTATGTATTAGATAGACATTCAGGCCATTTATAAACCAATCACATCACATGTATCACACAACACGAGATAAGTCGGTAGAAGCCGTATATATGTATATAATGAGCAAAAGTTTTTACAAATTTTTTATGTCCAAGGACCAAAATCTCAAAATGTGAAGCTCATAGCTTCTACAAAATAGCGTCATGGGTGACGCTCACGATAACACACAACTGCCTGGGCCACCCTACGAAGAAGTCGACTAATAGACTCTGACACGTCTATAGTATGGCGCTGATAACGTCTAGGGATATCCCCAATAGCCATATCTGGGATGCTAGTGGTCAACCCCTCCAAGTTCTGCTCCACTGCCTCGTAGTCTTCGACATCCCATCGCGCCACTGGAGCCGCCTCTCCTCGCCTTTGAATAGGAGACGTTCCTGGAGGTCGATGTGGCCCCACATCTGTGTCATCAGAAAGAGATTTTTTGATTAGTTCTTGGACAAACATAAAAACATTTTATATGATAAAAATTACAAAAACATTTAAAAAGAACAAAATGTGTACTTCTTACCTAGGTCACCCCACTGAGCATCCTCAGGTAGGGCCAGATCCGGATCCCCTCGAAAATCCAAACCAGCATATGCGTAGTCATCAATCATCAACATCTGTGGCTGCAACCAGTCGAAAAATGAATCATTGTACTTGATGATGGGCCCAACTACATGTCGGGCCATGAGGTTGCACCACCTCATCATCCTCGGATCCTGTGGGGCTGGTAAACCCCAATCAACCTGTAATCTCAGCAATGGGACCCTCTCGAGGAAGAAGGACACCAAAAGTGATCCGTACCCAAACTGCTTCAAGTTGCCCCTCCTGCACTTCGTCAATTGCCTCTTCATACTGTGGAGAACCGCATCTGACCAGTTAAGGACTCGTGGCTCTGTGCACTCTATGGCGTATTGGAAGTAGCTCTGGAGAGCCATGTGTGGAGCTACGCTCCCGGCCATGCGTGCTATGGTGAACAAGATGGTTCACAGGGTCAAGTTTTGGACCCCCAAAATAGTAACCTTGTCCTTGCTTCTTTCTACCTCAGGAACACAGTACTGGTGACAATACTCACTCATAGGGAGTCTGCCACCTCAGCTACCGATCAAGCTAGTGTGGTACCCATGCTATGATAGCCCTGTTAGAAAATAGATATCCTTGATATCTAGGGTCAACGTGTGGACTCCCACGTGAAACAATTGTTGGTCCACGTACCACATATGAACCAGGTATTCCAACAATATGAGTTGGGCCCTCATACCCGAAATCCTGAAGAATTTCAATAGCCCACAGTCCCGGAGGGCAGCGACTATACCTGGGTCATTCCCGACAATAACATCGTCTTCCTCATGTTCTCTTTCTCGCCACTCCAGCATTGTGATGATCAAACACCTGCACAAGAACCATAAGAGAAGGGTCAACAACTTATTTCAAACCTTGGCATAATTTTTATTGAGCAAAAATCAAATTTAAATTTCATTTTTCGGCCCCCGCAGGTGCCCCTTTAGCACAGTGCGAGATTCTCGCAGGTGCCCTTAAGGCCACCAACGAGAATCCTAGATTCTCGCAGGTCCCACATGGCCAGCCTGCGAGAACACTTGGGTTCAAGTTATGGCCCTAAAATGAACCTAAAACCTTGAAAATTACCAATAAAAACTAAAACTAAACCATGGAAAAGGTAGAAGATCAAGAGCTTACCTCGTTGGCGGAGACGGTTCCCCAAATGGCCGCTTGTGCCTTCCATGATCGAGCAACGAAATTTGGGGGAAAATGAGGTGTATTGGGCAAAGTTCTTCGCAAAATCACAATGAAAATGGTAAAATCCCTTTTTACCCATATTTATTCACTTTTTACCATTTTTGTTGATTTTCATATTGTTTTGTCTATAAAACCTAATGCCTAATAGTCCCATGAGTGTGACTTTTTGCAGATATAGAAAATTTGAAGTCCACACAAAGGAGTACGGATGTTTTTTCTTTTTCGTCGCATGTACGACTGCTTTTTAGGGTTTTTAGAAAAACCTTGAACTCAGTCTTTGTTCATTCTCGTGCTTGAAAATACATGAGAACGTAACCGAGTATACTTTTCTCGTCTTTTCGTACTCATCATGGTCACACGAAAATGACGAATGCAAAGGAGTATCCTTTAAGCTCTTTTCACACTCCATAAAAATGAAAAGATGGTCGAGTGACCTTGTTCTGTTCACGCTCGTAAAAGTATCTGAACAAAACATTTGATGGGCGATAGTTTATCACTTTTTCGGTCCTGTCGAACTATTTTACGAAAAAGGAACTGAGAGAGTTCTCTTTAAGTGTTTTTCAGACTCTCAAAACATGAAAAACCCCAGAGTTTTCTATCTTTGGACTCGTTAAACAAACATCGAAAGACCCGTAATGGGACCGAGCCACTCCTTCCTAGGGTTCCTTAAATATACTCCGAGGGACTCGTCCGAAGGATGAGCTTACATCAACAAGCATATGTTATCCTCCTCAAGCTTGCGTAAAAATAAAGAGGTACTCGCCAAAAATGGTGGGGGAAATTTTGGGAAAGGGATGTGTTTTCGTTTTCATATTAATGGCAGTAAGCGTCGCTCTTGAACATGACACCCCCTATTCATCATTTGAAGTTGGTTTGGGAAATCCATTTGTCTCTCATTTGACTTGCTACAAGGTCATATCCTGGGTCATCTCTGAGTCAATGCTGCCAAGTCCTTGGTCGTGTCATTCGTATGTTCAAGGGCAGTTCATCCAAGCCCTCTATTGAGTCGGCCATTTGCAGTTGTCCATTCTTACTATGTCGACCTTCCCTGTGTCTGTTTCAACCTATATTCATACTCTGTTTCATCCTCAAAATCTGTTACTTATTTTGTGTCATTGATGAGGGATACATCAAGGCCCTCCTATGACGAGTCTTGTTCTGTCGACTCCAACTCATTATCTGGAAACAAGACTTAGAAATTATCTGGTACCTTGGAACTTGCATGCCTCAATGGCAAGTTTCCTTGCTTTCGACAGTGGCTTTTTTTATTGACCCTTGATCGGGAGGTTTCGTTGAGTGTTCAACCTCAGCTCATTTATTCACATTCGTTGGATTGTACTAGTGTACCTTGGGATTCATTGACATTAATGGTGATTTCCCTCGCACTTGTTAATGATTTCATCAATGACCAATAATCAAGTGGTTTCTACCATGTTTGAAAAGCACATGTAATCGCATGGCTAGATTCGTACTTACCGGTGACGGGTCTGAAGACCCTGGGTCTCATATTTTTTTATCCAGGCTATGATGGAGTATGTATGATTTGCATCGGCACATAGATCCACTTTGTATGTCATGTGGCTATGTCGTCTTAATTTAAGTCTTCTCGCATAGATCCACAGTGTATTCCTGGTGGCTATGCAGTATTTTGACGGCATGGATCCACGGTGTATGATTGGTGGCCATGAACTACATTCATGATGTCATCCCTCTGTGATCTGAGTATGGGAATGCCTACCTCATAATTGGTATTATATTCCCCAGATGCTTGGTTGTTTGTAGGTTTTCGATTAGGTGCGCTCCTGGTTTCTGACACACACACGCAGTTTACAAAGTATTTCGGCTGTCACAAGTTTTGGCCTCGTACTTTGGGAGGCATTCTGTTACACATGATTTTGGTCACTCTGGTGATGTCTCAACAGTGATGTATTCAGGCTCCCAACAAAGACCTTTTGCTTGAGAAAAGTGGCTCTTGTCTTCTTCCAAAAACATATTTTTAAGATGAGTTTGCAGGCTGCTTATGGTCTAGGGTGTGAGAATCCTTCATTCTCACAGGCCACCCACACTTAGGGTGCGAACTTCTCGCAGTCTGCTCCATATATAGGGTGTGAACCTGCTTTTAAGCTTGGAAAGGAGAAGAGGTCTCGAGGGTTCTAGAAGGGAATCTTCTAGAAAATGAGTTGGCATTCGCATGGTTGTCATTCTACTGATTTCTCAGATTTGATGGGATCATCCTCATCCATGTAACCATCTCTCCTTCTCCTATATATTGAAAGGTTTCTCATGGAAAAGGTTAAGCAAGATTGAATGAAGAATTGGTGAAAGAATTGTGCGAAGAACCCTGCTTGGACAGAAGCTTGAAGGCTCTATTTGGTCTATCAAGAGGTATTGGATCTTCTTCATACAAGTACTGAGCAAGTGTGTGTGTTGGAACGAAGGGTCACTAAAAGGAAGCTTGCGACATCAAGGCAATCAGGTTGTATCTTCTACTTTCAACTAATATGATACAACGACATGTCCCTTTCCCATAAAGTCACTCTTACTTTATTGTGTAATTCCTTGATCATATGCATAGGTTGACATTGAATATACTCTGCTATCTTCACTTTGGTTGGTTTGTGTTGTCTTGGACTTGACTTCACGAGAGCACTGGAGCGAAGCGGGAACAACAGAGACCTAAGGAAGCGATATCAAGGTATGCCACTTATTCCTTTTCTTTAGTAGATTCAATGACTACAACTTAGGGAAAGAGTCGTGTCCTATCCTGTTTTTTTCTAGATCCAGGTGGATCTAGGGAGATCTGTTAGTGTCCGCACCTACTGATTTGTCTGATAACAACTGGTACATAGTGTGGTAAAAAGGGAAGAACAAAAGGGGAAAAAGTCAAAGATATGCAATGGTTGTTGTTTTATCATGACCTTATGAGAAAGATGCTTACATTTTCCAACTAGGGGAATTTGTCATAGGAGCATCCATTGCACTATAGCTATCTTACACATTTACTTACATTTTCTTAGTTTTGGTTCTATTTTGTGATTAAAAAACAAGAAAAAAATAGTAATGTAGTGAAATATTTGTTGTCCTTAGTGAATTTTTTCCAACCATTGGAATTTGAAGCATTCTATTTTGAATTCTACGGTTAGGGTAGTTGTAAGGACAAAAGCCAAGGAGAAAAATCATAAATATAAAGTTTGTGAATAAGCAAAGGACCATTGGCTCTCCTTTGATTTGGTTTGTGTAGTGTGGATGATTTTGGATTCTAGAGGCATGTGCATAGGTTGTGTGAATGTAAAGAGGCCTAAGAGCATTAACCATTAATTCAATAAAGAGGTTATAGAATTGTGAGGTTATTTTTGCTAAGTGGTTTATTATTGTGATGTATTTAATGACTATTTTCAATTGAGTTACAGACTATGGTGATTGTATGTTTTATACTAGAAATAAATTTGTTTATAACTATTGTGGAGAAATTTCACTCTCTATGTGTGTGATATTATAGGAGATCACAACAACACTACATCACAAGAGCACACTAAAAGATGGACTCCCCACAAGTGAAACATTATTTATCACGAAGACATCAAGAAACCGACCAAGCATACCAATGGGTGATGTAATGAAGCACACTTTGGAGATCACATTTATGTTTGTGCATTTTTTATATTCTTACATTTAAAATTATATGCTCACTTTTAAATCAATGATCCACTTTCACTAATATTTTTATTTGAAACCAAACAATAACTTTCACTAACTTTCCCTTTCTCTATATGTAAGTTGCAAATTACAAAGATATTTTAACCAATGATAAATTGTTTATATATATATATATATATATATATATATATATATATATATATATATAACTTTCTCTTTCTCTATATGTAAGTTGGATATCACAAAGATGTTTTTAACCAATAATAAATTGTATATATATATATATATATATATAAAAGATCAGTATTGAAATAATTTTTATTATTAATATTTTTTTAAATGTTATGTGTTAAATTAAGTTGAGTATGGTGTTACACATCTCTTTCATAGTAGGTTGTAAAAAACATCTTTCTATTAAGTGAATTTCAAGAATTTTTCTTTCTTTTCATATGGTTAGCAAGCTTTTCAATTTTTACAATTTAAAAACAAAAAATAATATTAAATTTTAATAAAAAAATTCTTAATTTTTAAATAAAATTAAAAAAAAAATAATTTTTTTTTGTTTGTTAATTTGTGCAGGACCTGCGATTAACCTGTGGCTTGAGTGATCCTGATTATTTTCGGCACGAAATGAGAGCGGAGATATAATAAAGAATTGCACAGAAATATTGCAGATATTCGATAATATAACAGAAATGTATCAGAGATGCAACCATAAACACAGATATACAGTAATACACGATTTCTATTAATAAGAGAAATGTACAGAGACTGTAAAAAATACAGAGTGAAAGACTCGCTAGAATGGTGGCAGCTTATCCCTGAGAAGAGATGTGACGGCTACTCGCATTCGCAAGATGATCGTTACGATGAGGCTCTGAAGGCCTTTTTACAATAAACAGGAATGCCAAAAGTCCTAGACATCCAAAAACCTAACCCTAGGAGATGAAGCGCCAAAAGTCATGTGGGCCCCGTTTGGGTA
>ML832833.1:58663-72876 GCA_009831015.1 Picea engelmannii
ATCTCTGGGTGCAACCACACGTTCGACCACTACCTCAAGGTGTCCCCATGGCTCCAGGTAAAGCCCTCACGAGAATTGAACCTTGCCCAACGGTGAAAAACTCCTCGCTTTCCACCATTGGATCCAACCCCTTTGGGCAATTAAAAAAATATATTAATAAAATATCAAATACATTAAATATAAAAAAAAATCAAATACTTTATAACCTAAATAATAAAAAATTTCTTATCATCAAATATAAAAATATGATTAAATAAAATAAATAATCTTATATATTTTTAATTATCATAATATAAAAAATAATATTCATCATATTATAATATAATCAAATTTGAATACCAACTATAAAATAAATAATCATAACTAACTTCAACTCCAATATAGTCAAGATAATCTTCATGCGCTGTCTTCCTGTAAGTACTCTCACCTTATTGCCTCTTCTATGTAATTTTATTTTTTTTCAAATTTCTTTGATGATTATATAAGTAATCGCATCTTATTCCCTCTTTCATGTAAATTCTTTTTAAATTTCTTTCAATATTCTTCCCTTAATGTGAGAGCATTATCTTTTCTTATTAAATGTAATACTCAGATTACTAAATCTGAGATTCGATAACACTTAGCTATGACGTGTATGTTAATGAATATGATTTTATAATAGTTGTTGTTTTTGTTTTTAATTAAAATATTTTATTAAATAAATGGTTATATATATATATATATATATATATACTCTTTCAATTTTAATTTTTTTTTCTTCTACATAATATACATAATATGATGACATAATATGATGTGGAGTAATAAAAATTAAATATCAATTGTTGGTTTTACTAAGAAGTCTAATTTTGAGGAAATTTAAAAAAAAGTCAAACTAGTGACTTTCTTAATTTTGAATAAAAGATCTACATGTGGTTTATGACCATTTAATTAATTCTCGAGACTTTAATCCATGCATATTTATGTATTTATATTAAAAAATCAAATATGTGAATCATGCCTATGAATACTTTCTATATTTTAGTGTGACTACATTCTCCAAGAAATATTTTAGTGTGACTACATTCTCCAAGAAATAGGAAGTGTCTTAGATTATGATGGATAAGAAGTTATCCAAGTGATCATCTTTGTTGTCTTATAATCAATTTATATTTGGTAACATTTTACAAAGATGAAGGGACTTTGATTTAGAGTTCTAATACTTCCAAATTCTTATTATTCAACAAGGAATCATTGATTCATTATGACATAAAGAGTTCAAACTTTTACAAAAGGTAGAGGGTTTGGGAACAAAAGTCTTACACACATGAGATCAAGGAAATGAATTAAATATCAAATTTTCCTTTCAAAACACTATAAAAAGCATAGCCACAATACAATTGACCATCTCTTTTGTTTTCAGGGGTAGTTTATAAGAATAAGAGGAAAGTTTTGATGATTTATGCTCACTTTAAAGGTATTTTAACAAATTCACCTTTCGATAGATTAAAGGCCATTACAACAAATCCACCCTTGGATAGATTGAAGGTCATTACATCTGTATTTTCTCATATCTCATCATTGAGGATCATAATAAGAACTTATGCAAACTTGTTAAGAAGGAGGAGGTGTGGCGGGGAATCATAGATTTTCCCAAAGGTAAATCCTTGGGTCTAAATTGCTTCCTAATATATTTCTTCCATTTTGGGGGGGATATCGTAGTCCATGATACATGACAATGAATAGATAAAACACATCGAAGTAGGACAATTTTAAAGGAATTCAATGCTACCTTCATCAACCTTGTCCCTAAGGTGTTGAAGGTCCTCACACACCAAAAGTTCCAACTCATTTCCTTATGGAACACTATTTATAAGACACTTTTTAAGGTTATGGAAAACCATATTAAGACCCTTTTGCTACTCATAGTCTACCCATAAAAGGCGAGGTTTTCTCTAGAAGGTAGCTCTCGAATATTATTTTTATAATCCAAGAAGCTATTCATTCTTTTTAGTAACAAAAGAAACAAGGTATGCTCATCAAATTGGATATGTTTAGAACCTAAGATCACTAGAATTGGAATCTTTTGTGTAGTTCCTTTAAGTGGTTTTTATTTGATGGAGCTTGGGTCCAATGGGTAACAAGTCCCACCTCTACTCGATTTGTCTTTATCTTATTGAATGGTGCTCCAATGGAACCTTTTTAATCTTTATGAGGGATTTCTAAAGGAGAATAATCTCCCCTTATCTCATTTGTAAATAAGGATTGAGCATCCTAATAAATTTACTCAAGGGAATTTACATATATATCTCCAACTCCAATTCACTCCAAACTTAGACCCTATTTGCCATCTTCAATTTGTTGATGGTAATATGTTTATAGGGGAAGCCTCTAGACATGAAGCTATGTATTTTTATGTGTCTTCATATATATTTAAAATCCTTGGAGTGAGATCAATAAGAATAATTCATAATATTTCTTCTTCAATACTCCCTTAATTGTTAAAATCTATATCAATTAAATATTACACTTAACTAAAACATCTCTTACAACCAAGTATTTGGATATTTCTCTTACAATTTTTTTTTATGTGAAGTTCATAATATTTATTTTTCAATACTTCCTTAATTATTCAAATCGATATCAATTAAATTCTACACTTAACTAGAACATCCCTTACAACTAAGTATTTGGATGTTTCTCTTACGAAAAATCTTATATGAAATTGAATGAAATGTTCATATTCATCAAATTGATGAACACCTTTAGATATGGACTTTATGCACCTTATCACTTGTTATTTTAATTTTATTAAAATTTAGCATTCATGCCATACTCATGGAGTCTCATTTTTCTTACTTTCCCATCTTCTGGCACCCAAAAAATTAGTTGTAAAAAGAAAATCAAATCCACTAAAATAAAATAAAATTCTTATAAGGAGGTCTAATTTCGATGTGACGTTTCCCTAGATGGTTTGAAAACATATTTATTATCTTAAATCTATGGAAGAATTCGAAGGATGAAAAACTTTAATCTTTGCTTATGCTACAATGAATTAATATCTTTATAGGTGAAAGTATGGAAAAAAAAATGCTTCTCGAATACCATAATTGGGGATGCTTAAATTAAAACTCTTTATATATGAGTTTTATATTTAATTGGGGATCCTTAAATTAAAACTCTTTATATATGAGTTTTATATCTAGAATGTCTTCAAGAAATATCAACCTCATTTTCTTAGTCATTGTTTCTAGAAAGTTGAAGATGAAAATATAACCTATTTCTAGTTAGATTCTTGAAATCACATGGCCTCTTTAAAACACATTCTTCATCTATAAGACATTTTCCTACCATAGAAAGGGAGCCCATTCTGGTTAGATTCTTGGAACCACATGGCCTCTTTAAAACATATTCTTCATCTATACGACATTTTCCTACCATGGAAAGGGAGACCATTTGCATGATAGTTACTTAATTTTGGTCCCTTTAAAACATATTCTTCATCTATAAAACATATTCTTTGGGGATTTTCCTAAAGTGGAAGGGGAGCTCATTTATATAATAGTTACTCAGGAGGAGCTCAATACCGATGTATCCATACTTATCTTTTTATACTAATGGAAATTTCTAGAGTCTTAGTCATTTCCATTTCTTCACAAGTTGGCTAATGTGATTTAGTCAGATCTTCAATCTTGTATTATCCCTCTCCAATCAAGATCCAATATCTTCCAATGGGGAAGGAAGACCCCAAAAAACTTCCATATAATTTTGGAAATATATGTAGCTTATGATAATTTTAGGTCAAGGGACACCTAATGGCACATGGATATAGGTTTGGAATCTTAATATTTGGCCTAAAAAATCACTATTTCAATGGCAATTGGCTTAGAAATGAACTTTAACTTCAAAAAATATTTATAAGTGAGGTTTTTTTGAGGTCCCTTTCAATTTTATATGTGCCAGTGCAACTCACAAGTCTTGACAATATTTTCTTTTAATGTCCCTAATCCTCCTATATTTGGCTTTGGGTCTTCCTTACCACACAAAGAAACATTACCAAACAATGAAAAGCTAGAGGCTTCATCTCTTAATTCCCTCAACACACTTTTTCCTCATAGGGGTGCAAATGTAGAATATTATTCCTTCCTTTATCACCTGGCATACAAATGCAATAGTCTCAATTTTTATGATAAAATTAGTGTGGTTCTTTACATATTCAATAACTAATCATACTTAATGTTAAGGAGACAATCTTATATTTCCCTAGATGAAGGATAATCTAAAGGGATTCTCTTGGGATGTGAGCAAGTATCATTTTTTCAATATTACCTTACTTGATTTTTCAACAAACTCAAGGAGGGACTCTTCCTTTTGTATGCCCCCCAGTGGTTAAGTTTTCTCTTCCTACCTAATTCTATAATCTTAATTTTGATGGTGCTTCTAATGGTAACTCAAGTCATGTGGGGATTGGAGGTGTCGTATTGGATAAAATAACATAGGTATGTGTGAATTTATCGAGAAATATTAGGTTGGATACAACAACATGGTAGAAATCATGGCCTTTATATAATGATTGAACATGCCCATGATCTTTGGATATGGTTCTTGGTGATAGAGGGTGATTCCCAAGTCATTATTTGGAATCTCTAACAATATCACCAAGGTAGGAGATACATTGAGTTGCAAACTCATTAATGATTACTCATGCCCATTCGAGATATTATGAACATATTGCATACTTTCCAAATCCCTTATCCCACCACTAGAGGGATGGCAATGTTGTTGCATATCACTTATATAAAAAGTGTAGAATTATCATGGAGGCATCAACAGTTGTGGGTCATAGAATAGTCTCAACCATTCCCCTAGTTATTTGTGGCTCGAAGATTTTTCAAAGGGAATCATCATCACTCCCATTCATGATATCATTGATTTTTGTGGCATCTAATCCTCTTGGTCCCTTCTTACACATGTATACATACTAACATAATTTCATCATCTCTATTT
This sequence comes from Picea engelmannii, assembly GCA_009831015.1. NCBI lineage: Eukaryota > Viridiplantae > Streptophyta > Pinopsida > Pinales > Pinaceae > Picea > Picea engelmannii. Next base: position 63,650 of record ML832833.1, read on the forward strand.
ATTTGAGGCATTATATCGTTTCCCCTACTTATCATCATAATAAGGATGGATATAGCTAGAGATTATTATGAGAGGCATTCTCAACCTCACATGTATTTTTTACTTTTCATTATCAATCACATTTGAAAATGAATGTTCACTCTATCTAGGCATGTGATTTTATGTCTAGACTAAGGAAGTGGTAATGTATGGAGGACATGAATTTCCATGTATTCCATCTACATATAGATGGAAGTAGGATTAGTGGGCACTTCATTATATACCTAATGAATCATTTCCATGCAAACTCTTGGGGACTTTTCATTGGGAGATACATGATCCAATAATGTTTTTCATTTTCTCATTGGTTTCATATTTATTTCATTATGGCATTACTAAGGGGACTAGTTTGGCTCCTCTTATTCCCTTATCAATTATTTGGGTAAATGGGGCCAAGAGAATGGTAGATCTATAGGTTTAGATAATGTAATATATACAAGTCTAGAGAACATTTATTTATCTCCATCATTCCATACCTCAATTATGCTTCTATGTTTTGATTGGTATGTTCTCGTGTCCTTTTCCTCCTTGCTATATATTTCTCTTTTTACTCATTAGAATAAGGTATGGTTCCTAAAGTTTTGGGGTGTGCCTCTTAAAAACCATAAGTTTTCTCTCATTCATCTTTTCCTGGTCAAGTTTGGCATAATATTTTCCATGATAGGGGCTCTTTATTCCTGCTACTCTATTTTATTTATTCTCCCTTTCAGGTTATCTTGATGCATATTGGATTACTATGAATGTCTTACCCCTAGTTGTCATGTCATTTTTTTGGTTTGGGGTTGACCTCCCTTTTGACACTTTGTGCATCTTGTGTTAAGAGGTTAGCCTCTCTATTGCAACCTACTAATGTAGCTATTACTTAATATAAGTGTTCACTTGTTTTCATTGATTTGACATTGCACTCTAGAATATATGATCCTCTCTACCATGTTGTTATCAACTTGTCGATGTAATTACACTATCTATTTTCTCACTTTCTTTTCATGTGGCTTGGGCATTTGTCTCTTCAATTATGTGGCAGTGTGGAAAATTATACTTCTCACTAGTTGGTCAAGTGGCTTGGTTACTACATGATCAAATGGCTAAAGGGGGAGATTCTAACATTAAAAGGGCTTTTGTCCCATTTTTTCTTGATGATATTGTAGGTCTTGATCATTTCCCCTCTTCCGCAATGGATTCTAGTCCCTTTACTTTTGAATTTCCACCTTGAAAGTCCCTTCTATAATCTATTGTCAATAAATTGAAGCTTTTGAAAATAGACTTATCTAAATTCTAGGCTCACCAAATGATTCTTCATATATCCTTTTTGATAATAAACTTCAGTCATGCATGAGTTAGGATTATCTTCTTCAAGAGCTTCATTTTTCTTAGAGATATTCTAAACTTCTATTACTAATTGGAATTGTAGGAATCTCTTCTTCTTTCCTTTGAACTTAGCAGTATGAAATATCTTTTTTTGGTTTTCAAGATGTTTTCTATTGTAGTGTAGTTAAATGTAGTATTTTTGGCTTTCCAGTTGTATTTAATCACTATTCAAGACTTAAATGTCTATGTGGATCCCACACACAATTAAATCTCGATGTATATATCTCAATCATTATTGTTCATTTTCTTTTACAGCTAATATAATTTTACAATTTTTATTTACCAAAGGAAAATGAACAATTTCTTAATGTCTCATAAAAAAAATATGATCAAATGTTCCTCACCATTACTTCTAAATTTTAGTTATCATTCCTCACGATTAAATCTAAGCTCTTTAAGACAAATTTTAGTAGGGATTAAGGAGAGCATGGAGGCACAGTTTGGTCTACATATATGTGTGTATGAGTAGTGTTATACATTCCTCGCATATTTGACCACGACCACTTTCTTCAGATGTCCCCATGACTAATTTAAAGTGTTGAGTAAATATAATATTTGGAAAGCCTTAATCATAACATGAGAGTATGCTTTAGTCCATATATGTGTGTTTGCAAATGGTATTATGCATACCTCACACATTCAACCATTACCTTTAAGTGCCTTTATAGCTACCTTAAAATGTATTTGAGTAAATCTATCATATCATTGGGCTAAAGGACCACATAGGATGCCATTTGGTCCATATATATGTGTACAAGTAATGTTATGCATGACTCATATCTTTGATCACTACCTCTACATAAATCCATGGCTACCTTAACGTGGCAAACAAATTCTCATGAAAATGGAACCTTTAATTAGTAATGATAAAGTCATCATTACTTCCAAACATTCTCACATTAATATTGATGGTAAGCTAAAGAATTACATCTAAGATTTTTTTTATATTACAGTTGATGTGAATCCAGAAAAATTAATATTTCATTTTCTTTGGTGTTTTTTTACTCAACATTACCACATAATGCACACTTTACTATCAAGCTTGTTCATATGTGTAAGCATCTCAAAATATATTGAGTAATGGGTGGCACTTTCTAATCCCAAATAAAAATAGATAACTTAAAACTGTTATATTTTAGATAACTTATGTATAAATTTCTAAAAATTGTGAAAGATTTAACATCATCACATCTAATTTTGAGGTCAGGGCTTAACCAAATATCAAAGTATTGTAAACATACTTTGATGTCCAAAAGTGTACTTGCACTATTTTCCCTGACCTTTAATTTGTATTACTTAGTTCAATCTTTAATTTATTACTTGATTCACTATGTGAATAAATAAAATAAAAATATTTTAATTTAATATTTCTTTTGTAATAAAATTTAAAATATATTGATAATATATAAAAAATAATACGTTTAGTCCAAACTGCAATCTACTTTCGAAGGAAGCTAAACTACGATGAACAAAAAATAATAGAGTTTTTATATGGTCGATCATTTTTCATATAGAGACTTCACAGAGTAATAATGACTAGTGATGATGATGACTACCATCCACTAAGATCATTTGGTTGATGGAATTTAAGAAAAAATGATAAATAATTAATTGGTTTGCTTTGACATTTTGTATCTATGATGGAAAATATTGGAGATATGCTTTCTTAAATATCCTTGGTTTTGATGAGTTGGTGAGTTATGAAGATCAATAATGTTACAAATAATTTGAAATTGGGATTTAATGAGAATATGCAAGACATTTTAAGAGAATGCTTTTCATCCTCCACCCTATTAGTATCACGAAGATGAAAAATTCTTTCATCCCATGAAGTTTTAGTATTTGTCCAACACTAGGTTCAATACGAAGCTCGTGAAAGTTCATTCTTATTTTGACAATGTTGATTTTCTTCTTTAAGTTAGCTATAACATAGAGATATTTTGGATCTTCTAGATTGTGGATAAATATATCTTTATAGTACATTACTTTTCTCTTATTATCTATTTTTTCACTACACTACACTTTCTCATTAAATTTAGACATCATAGTATTTTTAATGGTATCAATATTCTATAGAGTGGCCTCCTCTTCTATTCTTCAATAGTTTAACCATGAATTGACATATTTACGTCACTCCCTCTTAAGTCACAATTGACTTTGACTAGAATTTGAAGCAATGTTGGGAAGTCTCTTGTCTTTCATGTTAGTTATCTTGTGCTTGTACATTAGTTACCTAATCATAGCCATATTCTCAATTGGTGGAAGATCGTATTCTAAGAGGAGGATTATATATGATGTATTCCTTTTAATTTTAAGATTACAAAAAACTCCTAGATTTGCTCATTTTTCATCCTAGATTTGCTCATTTTTCCTCCAAGATTCCCAAGAGATGATTTATAGTTGTTCTCAAGACCAAAATAGGCTTTACATCCTCCAATTATCCTTTTCTCGATGCCATAGTCCCAATTAAGATTGTGATAAAGGTTAAATCTAAGATACTTGTATGAATTAACTTGTTCTAAGTCGTTATTGTCATACATAAACATAGTATAAGTGATCTTATTGGATTTGAATATCATAACCTTTGTCTTATTAGTGTTTATTGATATACTAGTGTTAGAACATAAATCTTTGAGTGTTTTTAACTATTTGTCAAGGTCAGAGAGGCGCGTTGCTAGAAGAATAATATTGTCAACATGATAAGAATGATGATTTCTATTCTAGCTAAAGTAGTACTAACATAGCCTGCTTCTTCTAAACATGCCTCTAATTTGTTAATATAAATACCAAAAGGGGTAGGGGAGAAGGGACAACCTTGCCTAATCCCTATATTACAATTAATTTCTTTCAACCAACCCTTATTATTCATGAACTTATCAATGAATTTCTCATAAATCCTTATCACAACAACTCTCAACTCAAAAGGAAAATTATCCCATCTAATCCAATCCAAAGGTAATATTTGTAGGCATCATATCAAAAGATTCTATGGATTCAACAAACTAACAAAGGAGATTAATTTTTATTATTTCAACATTCCTCTAAGATAATCCTAAGAGTAACTAAGTGCTCCACAATTGAACGATAGATTCTAAAACCAACTTGGCCTTTAGTCATTTTCCCTAACTTTTTAACCATATGCTAATCTTTGTTTTTAGAATAATTCTATATAATTTGATACCACTTTAAAAATAAGAACAATGAGGCTTTGAGTCCATGGTTTAGGGAAACCCTACTTGACTTCCATATATAAAATCGTATGGATTTGAGGTATAAGAATATATCCTCTAATTTTTAGGATTTATGCTTGATAAACTTTGATGTCCTTGGCGTTCCCTTTAATGTTTAACCCCAAACTTGATATCCTCCAAAGTGAAAACATCTTGCTTTGTAATGAGGTCTTGAATGTTTTCTGAAACAATAGGGTCTTGTAAATCATTTTAATGTATGAATTCCAATCCCCCTTGGAAATCATATTATTTTATTTAGTTTTTCGAGTTAGAATTTGCCTTCAATTTTTTTAGGATTGAATGTAGAAAGGTGTAAAAGTCGAATCACTTTCTTTCTATTTATATAACATCTCCTTTGTCTTTTAATTATCACTTTGTAACTATTTATATTGATAAGTTTTAGGGACTTGTCAAAGGCTTCCTTGATGGTTTTTCTATCAATCTTACAATCTTTGTCATACCAAGGGTTAGCCATTCAATTTTCCTTTTTACACAAAATTTTGAAAGAGAACTTGTTCATACAAGTTGAGAGCATTGTTATAAAGTTATGATAGAAGTCCTAAATATTGCTATCACTTATCAAGAGATTTAATTCATTGTTTAAATCCTTTAGAAAAATATTAACTTTACTTTTTTCGAAGATCAAGTGCTTCCCAATTTATTAGAATTTTCTTCAATGGGAGTTTTATCCACAACAATGTTTAGAGTTAAGATCAAGGATCTAAGATCTATGTCAGGCCCATTATCATTTAAGATGTCAAATTTAACAATTTGGTTTTATATGGGGATATCAATTACAACATAATCTACCAGACTATCATCAGTGCCATGAATAATTTGTTAAACTATTTTAGATTATTAGGTCCTAACAACTACAAAGATTGATTAATTCTATATCAAACACATTTTCACCTAAATCTCCAAAGCTTGTTTTGTGCATCCAAGATAAATCCATGGATTCATCTAATAACCATAGAGCATTAGGGCTGGAGATGTTGCTTAGGATTAAAACTTGGTTATTTATTATTCTAGCATTAAAGTCCCATAGCAAGAGAATATTACCTTCATTTCTTAGATTATAAAATAACGTCTTCTAAGTCACTGTAAGGACAATTTTGATCTAAATTATTTTCTTATAAAAATATAGTTACCAACTCGATGAGAATCCTCCAAGATTCTTTTTTTTTTAGAGGTCGCATTTAGTGGATTTTTTAATCCCAATTTCAAAAAGTGGTGCTACCAATAGTACTTTTTCGGGGGACTCAAAATTACAAAAAATTGCAATCATAATATGCAAAGTTGCAAACAAGAACCTTAAAAAACCAACCCGCAAATCAAAAAGTTGTGCTCCCAGAATCACCTCTCTTTTTTTCAGGATTAAAATTATAACTTCTTTGAAATTGTGGCCTTGACAATTGATATTGTTCCAAAAAGGAACCATATAATCGACCCTCAAATCGAAAAGTGGTGCTAACAGTAACACCCCCTTTTTGGGGGGGTTGACAAGACAACTTGTTTGAAATCATGGCTTTGACAACTAACACCATTGTGAGCCGAAACCTTAAAATCAACCTCTGAATCGAAATGTGGTGCTACAAGAAGCACTTTTTTGTGTTTCAGGCTCGAAATTGCAACATCTTTGAAACCATGGCTAAAAACTAACACTGTAACAATGACAAAAAAAATCATAAAAAGGGAAAAAAGAAAGAAAAAATAGACAAAACAAAAAAAACGCAAGGAAATTGCCTTAAATCAAAGACCGAAAGCGCATGCGCGCGCACACACACACATAAACTAGCATTTTAAATTTAAAAAGCATATTTGAAAAAAATATATTGAAAAAAACAAAAAAAAAAATCGTAACCAATTAAAAAGAGAATAAAAGAAAACAATTAAAAAAACAATTTAAGAAATAATAAAAAATAAAATTTAATTTAATAAATAGATAAGTTTCAACACAATTTAGAAAAATAAAAATAAAAACAAAATAAAACATTTAAAAGAAAGGATGTTTGGAGGGAGGGTGTGGTTCTCATAATCACAACCCTCCAACATCCCCCTTCCCCTGCCCCCCATATACCTACCCACGTGACTCGCCTAGAGCGGTGGGTTAGAACCAATTGCTACACATGGGTTACATGGGAAGGGAAAGTAGGGGAGATCCCCTACACCTCGTTGCTCCGCTCCCATGCGAGTTGTCAGTATCAATGGGTCGTAAACCCATCGCTACAGGCAAGTTTCGGGAGGAGGGAGGGTGGGGGGAAGGCACATGGGGGGCAGTGATTACAGGAATCCCCCCACTAGCAAACAAAAATCCCCCCCCTTTTTTATTTTATTTAATTTTATTTTTTTCAATTGTTTTTTTTTTTAATTTGTATTTTTTTTAAATGATATATTTAAATTTTTTTAATCGATTTTTTAAAAATTTATTTTAGCAAATTTTCTTTTTAAAAAATACATTTTTTAAATTTAAAATGCTAGCTTATGTGTGTGCGCGCTTTGGGCCTTTGTTTTAGGGTTGTTCCCTTGCTTCCTCCTTTTTATCTATTTTTTTCAATTTTTCCCCTTTTTATGGTTTGTTTGGTAACAAAGTCAATTTTTTAAGCCATCATTTCAAAAATGTTGCAATTTTAAGCCCAAAACACACAAAAAGGGTGCTACTTATAGCACCATGTTTCGATTTAGAGGTTGATTTTTAGGTTATGGTTTGTAATGGTGTTGGTTATCAAGGCTACGATATCAAACAAGTTCTTATATTAACTCCTAAAAAATTGGGTGCTACTACTAGCACCACTTTTCAATACGGGGATCGATTTTAAGGTTTCATAGTTGGAACAATACCGATTGCCAAGACCACAATTCCAAAAACATGTAATTTTAACCCTAACAAAATAAAAGAGGTGATTTTGGGAACACCACTTTTCAATCTTGGGTCGATTTTAAGGTTTTTGCTTGCAACTTTACAAGGATTTAAGGCCATGGTGGAAAAATGTTGTAATTTTAACCCCGAAAAAAATGGGTGATTATGTGAACACCACTTTCGATTCAGGAGTTGATTTTGGTGTTTTTAACCCCAAAATATGGATATTTCAAGCTATAGTTCTCATTTTGAGGTCACAGATCTTGTTAAGTTTGTAATTGCGTTTAAAAGGTAAATTTGATAGATGAAAAATAATAGTATGTTAAATAGATATTCAATATTAATGTTTGAAAGCTTCGTCTGGTTGAAAAGGTTTTTCTCATGAAGCTTACATAAGGGTAATGTTATGCCATATGTAACAAGCTAAGCCTCCAATGCCTTTGCAGGACGATTTCTTGTTCCAAAATTGGCCACATGACAAATCCATCTAGGTTAGGGACAAGATATTCTTTGTGATCCCAAGTTTCAACAAGCAAGATAATGTTCATTTCACTAGAAATCCAACTAAACTTGGAACCTTTACTTTATGGAAAGCCACCATAGTTCCACGAGAAAATCCCATGTTTGCCAAAATCCTATTTAGTATTATTATGTTGGTCCTTATCACTATTTCTAATTATTGCCAATTTCTCTTCCTTCTTGGCTTTTTTTACTTTTGAACTTTCTTACTTAATTCAACTTGAATTATTGGGAATGACAACCCCACTTATAAATATTCATGACCCTTTTGACTTAAAGTTTTACTAAGTATACCATATTTATGGTCATTAGAGCTTACCTTAACTCATGTTAACCTATTTTTATATTTAATTATTTTATTACTTTGTTTTATTCTCCTTCCTCTTTTAAACCAAAAACTATAAAGTTTAAAAACTCTTTTATTACACTTGTTATCTTAATCTATTAACTTTTTCATGTTTTTTTGAATGACTTTGATATCCAATTAACTTTTCACTCTTTAAACCAAAAACTATAAAGTTAAAAAACTCTTTTATTACACTTGTTATCTTAATCTATTAACTTTTTCATGTTTTTTTTAATGACTTTGATATCAATTACCTTTTCACTCTATTTAGTGTAACATTTTCCTCCCATTCTTTAATCTTGCCATTGATTCAAAGATTTTCTATATTATCCCTATCTCTTTTAAACATTTTCTATATTATCAATATCCACTTTAAATAAAAACTAAAAATGGTTCATTCCTAAAAACCAAAAAAATGAAATTATGCTCAATTCAAAAATAAAAAATGTTTCAATCTGTCAAAATAAATGATGCTCTAATAAAAAATGATTAAAAGGAAAACTCTACCGTAACGCATAAGTTAAAATATATCGTACACTGAAACACCAGAAATAGACTTTGACAAACAATGATGTAAATTGGAAAAATAAAAACCTTTCTCATCAACTGAATAAAATATTTCTGACATTCCTCCACTTCTCTTTAACCTGAGAAATGAATAATAATATATGATATACGCAACTAGTCCTTAGGTTCTAGAAGGAGGACAAACTTTTTGGGAAATAAGAATCTCCTATATTATCCGATAAAATAAACTTTTTTGGAAATAAGAGCCTATTATATGATCAGGTAATAAAACATTATTTTATTTATCAAACTAGAACAAGTATAAATTTTTAAGGCGCATAAACACTTTCTAAACCTT
>ML832834.1:0-16062 GCA_009831015.1 Picea engelmannii
GACGAGGTTTTTTCCCGGGTTGGGTTTCCTCTTGAAAAATCTGTGTCTCATAATTGTGAATGAATGCTGTGTGTGTGATTGCTGTTCGTTATGATATATGCTTTATGTTTACAACACTAGTTTTCACAGTAAAGACTTACTGCTACTAAGATTAATGATTTGAAGTTAAAATTGAGAGAGATTGTTAATAATTTACAATAACTGATTCACCCCCCCCCCCTCAGTTATTTCATACCTGTAACACTCATTTTGATCAAAATCTGGACTAGGGGTCAAATTTTAGCTCAAAAATCAACGTTCTTGGAATTGCCTCAAAACGAATGAGAGCGTATCCCTCGTCGTCATGAACCCAACGCAACTCGTTTCGTCTCAAACAAATGTCGGGAGCGAGAGATATTGCGATCTGTTCGAATCGTCAAACAGGTAAAAAAATGGGACACTGACTGTGCAGTCTGTACAGTCCGTACAGGATGACGTGGCTTGACCATACAAGATGACGTGGCCTTCACTCATTGGCAGATTTGGGTGAATCATTTGACGACATGTGGCATGGTTTGAGCAAATTATGAGGTGCCACGTGGCCCAGTCATAGGCTGCCATGTGGCACCCCTTTATTGGCTATGGTTTGTTTATTAAAATTTTATTGGAGTCCGTGGGGTTCGACCCCCGGGCGTCCCCACCGGTGTAAATCTTTGGCAATGGCCGCCCTGCCGGTGCGCCATACATTGTTTTCTATTATTTATATGGATTCAAATGTATTTCAATTTGCATATTGTTGTAAAAGGCGGGGGGGTCGGGCCGGGGCTTAGCCCCGACCCCCGGTTCTATGCCTTTATATATGACCATGCCCTCCGATTAAATGGCGTGCGATGTTTTAAATGTATAGCCCGTGGTTGCATTGTTTACCATATGACCGATATACATAATACGGAGCGCGCGATTTGGTTAAGGCCGCGGTTTTATATGCTATTACCATATGACCCTACACAGAGCTTTGGCATGGGTTTTGGTATTTCAACAGGAGTTAGCCCTCGACTATATCAACATTTCATATGACCGATGGTCATTTGTGTGCGGGAGTTAGTTTTTAAAACGGTTAACAACCAATTATATGCCCGACACTTGGCACATTTTCATTCGTTTAAAACTCTTGGCCCTTTTCAGATGAGCGCGCGGTAGTATGGATGACCCATATGCCCAACGGCTTGGCGGTTGGGGTTTTTTAGTTCCGTTAACGGATCGACAGTTTGCACCGTTATGCGGTTGCACGTCGGTGCTGGGTTTAAACACGAATTTGGAGCGTGTTCTGGGTTCAAGCACACAGAGGTGCGTTTTGGCGAACCAGAGCCAACAAGCTTGAAGGAAGAGAATGGCAGGAGGCCTATCTTTCTCATTTTTTGGCCGATTAAGGTGCCGTAAAAGCCAAACTAGGGGTTTTTGGACGTCCTGAATCCATTGGCACTGTTATCAAGGCCATTTGAAGACTTCTTTTGCAGGTTTTTATCCATTGAAGTTTCAGCAAGCTCTAGGGAGCTTGAAGCCCTCATTGATTGATGACATGTTTTGGTGAGTCCAAGTTTGTTTTCTATGACTGAATAGTCATTTTTGGCTAATTGTTATGCTCTGAACACATTGGGATAGGTTTCAGAGGATTTTGAGGACTTTTACAGGTGTTTTTGCCAAAGAGAAGCTCAGTAAAGCTTATGGCCACATGTAGAAGAGGTCATGCCCGAATGAGACATGATCCGTTTTCAAAGTTTTATTAGTGATTTTTGAGGTTTTTATGTGTTATGATCCCAATGGTACAGTCTGTTTTTCCATTGGAGTTGAGCAGTAGATTGTAAAAGAACTTTTGACAAATTAATCCCAGAGAGCCAAGTCCATTGATGGAGGCTCAAGGAGATGTAGCCCGGAGAGGGGTGAACTCCTTTATCATCTTGTTCTTGTTGTGAGTTTGATGGTTTATTTGCTGCAAGTTATGTTGCTGTGTATTTATTGAAAGTACATATATAACCATTTAAAAAAAACATATCCTCACATATAAGCATTTACAAGAAGATACATAAATTTGGCACATAAATTATTCTTGCATATTTTTAACACATGGAGCAAGGTCCTGTAAAGTTTTATTTTAATGAAGTAGAGGGTGCTTGCATAGCATAACAAGTCAGTCTTCTATTTTCAGATCACATTTCCATCCCCAACAACATGTGTAATCTCAAACATTACGGTCTCACAACTCTGGAAGTTGGGAGTACACAATGACTTGCCACACCACATTCTTCAACCTATTTACCCAAAACTCGAGAGTACTTAAGGTTCTAAATTAATAGAGTTCTATCTAGATAGATGGATGTATTCTTCTTCTTTTTTAAAGGTAAAGAGATATACATTTGTTTATTGATGCTAATATTCAATTATTGATCGTGGTAGGGGATTCAAAGCTTATTATAGGAAAAATGGTTATTAATAATATTTCCATTGATCATACTCTGGATTCAATGTTAGATCAAGAAAAAAAAAGAGGTGCTTGCATTTAATAGCATTAGTTTCTTTCACATATTTCAAGAGAATAATGAAGTGGTATTAATTTTGCTAATAAAACCACCCTTTTAAAATAGGGGTTATTATCATCAATGGGAATGCGATCGATCTACCCATTCCATAGCACATCAACATGAGGTTTAAGCCACATAACAAAGATTTAAGGTGTCACATGGCTCAATGTCAGGTCATTAGAGCATATCACAGAGGAAGTTATGAGAATTGACGAGGGTATACATGTCACATGATCACAACTATGCATTTGCATAATTATGAACTTTGGAGCAATGTATTCTTTGATTGTGGTGGGATTAAGTCTCTGGAAATGCAAAGCAAGAATCTATGGTTAACAAGATCCCTAGCAGGATATGTCTTTTTGTTGGGGGTATCCCTTCTTAGTTTAATGCTTCCGAATTATGGTGATCCCACTCCTCTGGTAATGAGGGTAGGGGAGCTCTCAATTGTTGAGTTTGGATATTTGTTGGGAAGTTCTGTTAGTATAATTCCTATATTCAATTTTCGTCTTTTCATGCTCTTGCACATCAAAGTTGTGTATTTGTTAATAATTCTTAGTTCTGGGAAGTCACAGGATCAGATTTGGTTTCCTCATATTAGGGGGGTATTTGTTTCATTGTGCTTCATAGTGGATTTTCATACTTTTATTCCGAGAGGAGGTTTGTTCTATGGGTCTTCAGTAAATGCTTCAAAATACCATTGGTTTGGTGATTCTAAATCTCGTTATCTCTCTTTGGCATTTCTCTCTCTGTTGGGCTTGGGCGTGCCATGTTTTGTGGTGTTTTTGTAGGTGAAATGGTACTCTCTTTGTTACTCTCACACAATGGATTATCGAGAACTGAATGATATTATGAGGGTTATAAGGAATCACGAAGAAGCCATTCAGGCCAATAGGACATCAATTTTCATAGCAACTACAAATATTTGTGAGAATGATCATAAGTAGTCACTCAAGTTGCAACAATTATGATCATAATTGTACATAAGAATCATCAAATGGGAGTCCTAGAAGCATAATGTAAAATGATTTGGATGATGGTGATTAACATGAGAAAGGGAGATCATTAATGGGCATCAAACGAGGTCCAATCTATGAACTCAAATTATGACAAGTTGAACGAGGAAGAAACAATGTACCAACTTGATGAGGTAATGAAAATTGAACAACCGACTCGAATATGGAAATGCGCCACTAGAAGAAGGGGTGAGTATACATGAGTTCTATTAGTCTTTTGTGTTTTGTAGGGTTATTAGATTTCTAGTTTATTTTGTAGAATATATGCTTGGGTAAATTTGCCTATGGACATTATTAGGTTAGGCTTGAGACTCATAGATTGTAACAAATATTGCTACCATTGGACCTCTTTGAAATACTTTTGATTATATTCTCTCTATAACTTTGATGTAAGCTTTTTTTATTAATATAAATCTCGTAATTACTATTAAGAAAAAAAGATGAATATTTTTCTCTCATCTAAATTCAATTCCCACAAATAACATATTAAACTCTTAATAAACATGTTATTAAAAATCTGTTTTTATGAAATTAGATTACATTTTATTTTTATTTTTCCAACAAAATATTTCATAAAATATCCATATCATTGATTCGTATTCTTATTTTTAACAAAAACACTCAAATAATCTTTAAATTTCACAATAAATAACTATAAGTCTTTAACAAAAACACTCAAATAATCTATAAATAATATCTAAAATGTTCAATGCTCTATCGTTGAGGATGGGTAGAGGCTCTCTCAGATTTTTTTTTTACATAATCTACAGATAATTCCAGACTTCGCCAGTCTGTCTGCAACCCAAAAATTTTAATAACTTGGAAAATCTTAACGTTTTCTGAAATATAACATTAAAACATTATATTAATATGATTTGTTGGCATCGAAAATGTATGATAGCTTGGAAATTCTCAGTGTTTTCCCTCACACTATCCTCGCTTTTTCCCTTTTTATTGAATCCCTTTAGGGGGCGTAGATTTTCCACTTAAATCTGCAAATCGAATGGTGGTGGTCCGTTTTTCGGCATGGTTGCACTGTAACAACGTCCTCCAAACACAACCACTTGACCACTGTTGAGACTCCCATTCTTGGGAGTCGCTGGGGACAAACCCAGTCAGGTAGTTGCAGGACTGGAGATTATTAACCACAGCCCGAGTCTCCATAGCTACGTTGTGCAATAAAACTTTCATTTTCATAGTCAATAGAAATGCAGATAAATAAAAATATTTGTTTTAAATAATTGTGAAAAACAAAGTTATACCAAAAGTGAATAGAAATGAAAATAAACAAAAAGATTTGTTTTAAATAATTGTGAAAAACGAAGTTATACCAAAAAATTTGGATAAAATGGAAGTCAAAGAGCAACTCATTACTATAATCCCTAGTCTCTAAAAATGAAAAATATTAAATTATTTCATATGTAAGCTAAGACGAGTCTTAGTTAGCAAGCCTCCAATGCTACAGGAACACTACCCTCATCTTGGAAAGGAGAGTGCACAAACTCTTGCATACACTATGTGGAGAGATACCATATGACCCACACAATAGTAGTGATGGTAAGGGGTGACCTCTTTCCCTGCTAAAATAATAGATCAAATGCATATTTCCTAATCATTTTGAGGTGCTAACTTCATGCAAATTACAAATATTAATAGCATAGATCCATCTTAACTCCAGTTCTACAAAGGGTGGAGAGGGATAAAATCTCTCAAAATGTAGTAAATTGTTTAGTTGGTTTAATTACATTGTTCTTGCTAGAGTTGTTCAAACTATCTATTTATCTTGAAGAAACATAACTTGTATACGGTATAAGAGTAGCATTGTACTCCTCTTGAGTAGCTTCTAATTTTGCATCTCATTCATTGCAAATAAACTCCAACATATAAATCTACTTTTAAATTTCTACTATCATTTTGGGGTAGACTAAATACCCTGGAAATTGTTTGAGTTGGAAATCTTTCCATGCAAGAGATGGTTCTTCAAGAAAGAGATGGATCTTGAATTGATTTAGTGAATTACTTCAACAATATCCAAACTTGGATATCCTTTCAATCTTTAATAACGACCTTCTCCATCTACTAAGCTTGAAGTGCATTTTGACCTAACATTGTATTTTTTTCCTGAAAAGGATTGAAAAATGTGTGTGCATGAGTGATGTTGACAACCCTTACAATCATGTGAAATTTACACAGTAGTATAAACGTTTTATCTTTTGGTTGTTTTCTGGTAACTTTTTCCATTTGATTTTACTCGAAATCGGGTGATGAATGGTTGGATTTGCAGATTTGAGTGGCTAAGTTTATATAATCGGAGTGCCCTAGGGGTTTTTCAGCATGATGAATCCATTTATGCATTCATAAATACAATTTAAACAATATAAAATAGAGTTTTTTTCCAAATTTACATCGTCAGATTCCCACCAGAAAACCCAAAAGGTAGAATGTTTAGCCAACACAGAAATTTGTTGGGTAGCGGAAGCAAAACAAAGCATAAAAAACGAGAACAAAAAAGCAAACACAACACAACAACAATCACACAATTGACAGAGTGATTTATGTGGAAACCTAATGAGGGAAAAAAACATGGGCAATGATAATCGATATTCTTTTATTCAAGGGAGAATTACAATAGCCAACCCAGGCTTACAACCATCCTCTGCTCTCATACACACAACACCTCAGTATTGCGTCTTGCTCTCACACACTCTCTACACATTGCACACACACCTCTATGGGCATGCTCATATATATAACATCTATCACTTAGTTACACAGAATGATCATGAATAGATCACATAGTTACACGAACAATTCATAAATAGATTGCATGCATGCACATTAACATAGTTGCATGCATGTGCATGTGACCGCATGAGGAAATTCATTGGCATGTTTCCAACAATCTCCACCTTAAAAAATTTACCCGATATATCATGCCCTTAATTAATTCATCACCTTTTCTGCAAGCCAAGAGAAGCCAAACACCATCAAAACTCCGCAACTTCTCTGGCAATATCGTTACATGAACATGCATGCATGATTCACTCCAGCATGGACCATTTTGTCTCCATCAGTAACCTATCTAATAAACTGATGCACTTGTCCAAATCTCATGAATCATAACCACAAACCAAATCACTGCAACCACTGTAGGTGATACTTGTGCTTCTGTCTTTGAAGCACCCATTTCCATGCTCTTCACCTAGTTTTTCCATGTGTCTACTGACACCACCAACTGCATGTGAAATGTCAACCATTTCTCCATCGCAATCATCAAACTTCCTACTAACATATTATACTCAAGACATACAACCCTTTTCTTCTTCATCAATTAGGACATAAACATAAAGACAACTTACAATGGAAAGCCAAAGGGATTTTATCGGTTTCACATTATTCATACTGAATTTCCTGAGTATCTTCACCACATACTTTTGTTGTGATAACCACGCTTACCATATTTCTTGTCTCTGTGTATTTCCATGCCCAATATTTATTTTGTTGCTCCCAAATCCTTCATAACAAATGTCCTAACCAACTGAGCCAACCTGTTGACCTCAACCATGCTTGTGCTTGCAACAAGCATAACATATAACACCAAGATAATGAATATACCCTAAACACAATGGTTATACTCACTTCCTGTAAAATTTGTCTCACCATGAAGGAATCAAACATCTTGTACCATTTGCCTAGCATGCTTCAGGCCATACAATGATTTTTTAGTTTGCAAACAAATCTTTTGTTGTGATTATGAAATAATCGTTCCGGTTGTTCCATATACATCCCCTTATCCTAAACAATCCATGTAAAACAGTTTTAACATCTAATTGTACTATCACAACCAATGCTAACACAACATGAATAGAAACAAGCTTTTAACAACCGGTGAGAAACTTTCATGGAAATCAATACCTTCCAAATGCCTTTCTGCTACCAGTCATGCTTTGAACCTTTCATCTTTTACTATGTTTGATTTTATAAAAGGAGATGCATCAAACACTGCATCTCTGTCCATGACGATTCTGTGGGTAGTAGGATCCCACAGTCTGCACCCCTTAACATCATCACCATATCAAAGATCTACCTATTTGATCTGATTCCTTCTTAGATTGATGATAAAAAACATAAGCATCACAACCGAATAATTTTACATTTGAGTATTACCAGATGACATGTTCATACCTCTTCCCGAATATTCCTATCTTTTGCAACTGATGGTGGTTGATTTACCAGATAGCACAACCGCTTCTTTCCACAACTATTGTTGCAACTTGGCATTACTGAACATGCCTATTCGATCCCAACTTCCTTGCAATACTTTCCAAGTTCCATGGATATGAATCTACCTTCATCATATATTCTCAAACACTTGATTGACCTGCCAACACATCAGCCTTTCTACAAACCCAACTTTATAACCTAGACACACTGCTCCACCTCAAACTTTGCATTCAAACAACTTTGACCAAATCCGGCCAAGCCGACTAAGTAAGTCTTCACCGCTTACCTCCATGCCCATTTACAATGGAGCTCACCAAGCCTTTTATAGGCTTCATTACATGCAATCCATGGACACAATACCACGAGATACCCAAAACACATGGACCCGAAAAACCACCTGCTTTGACCTAAAAACATATTTAACTCATTAACTCTTTGACCGAGTCAAGGTTAACCCAACATACATGCCCCCTCACATATTTAATCTACCTAAATCTATGTCTAGACTTTTGATGGGTGACCTGATAAACCAGGGGTACGCATGGCTATCTAGGTCTTATAGACATATGCCCATTTACATGCAATCAATAATTTCTACAACTCCAAAGTAAACACAATTTCTTTTTTTTTCACGATGACTCAACCATCACCGTCCTGCACCTTCTATGTGAACATAGGTGGAGAGAAACAACAGACATACAAAACTTCATCAACCATACCTATAGCTGAATTTGCTTCTTTTGTGGAGTCCTCTTCGGATGCTTGTTGTCTTTTCCAACAATCCTTCTTGAGATGCCCATATTTGCCAAGAAACCTACATTTTGCATTACCCTTACTGTCTTTTGACTTAGACCTAGATGTACCTTTCTGATCTTTCCCTCCTTCTATAGATCGACCTCTGACCATCATTGCTTCTATTGTTGAGGTTTCTTTACTGGATCTTTTCCTCATCTCCTCAAACAACAAAGTTCCCACAACAGTGTCATAATCAATAGAATCCGTTGTGTTAAACGACACAATTGTGACCAGATGATCCCAAGACCCAGGCAAAAAACACAATAGCGTAATTTCCTTGTCCTCATTTTCAAACCTTACTTCCATACTAGTTAATTGACAAATCAGAGTATTGAAAACATTCAAGATATCAACAATTTTCGTACCTTCTTTCATCCGCAAGTTGTACAACTTCCTCTTCAAGAAGATTTTGTTTAACAAGTTCTTTGTCATATACAGAATCTCTAGTTTGGTCCACAAACTTGGTGTTGTCGCCTCTTCAACGATGTTAAACAACACCTCATTTGCTAGACACAAACGAATAGTATTGAGGGCTCTTGCATCCAGATCCTCCTAGTCCTCATCTGTAATGCTTGTCAGTTTCTTTGACTTTCCAGCCAAGGCTTTTTGTAATCCTTGTTGCACAAACAGATCTCACATCTTGAGTTTCCATAGCGCAAAGCTATTCTTACCATTGAACTTTTCTGCCTCAAAATTAGAACTCTGCACTTTTTCCATTAACAAAAAAAACTGTCCAAACCAAACCTATAATACTAATATTTTTATAATGAAAAAGCAATCATAAAATATAGTTGAAAAAAGTTTAATCCAATATATATATATATATATATATATATATATATATATATATATATAAACTTTTTTTAATTCCACTTATACATCCACCCCTTCATATTAAAAAAATTAATACCTACTTATATAATGTTTACCCAGAGGAATCTTCATTCATAACAAGGCTGCGTGGCAGTGCAGTCTCTGTCAAAGAGGTTAGAAAGCAAATTGTGGAAAATGGGGTAAAATTGTAAATGAAACGAAGTGTTTGGTGCAAAATGTATATCAGGGAAATGTTGTGCAAAATGTATATCACGGAAGATAGTGCAAAAGTAAATGACGGTCGATAGACACAACAACATCTAATTTTTGAAAGTATATATCAAACCTAATTTTTTTGAAAGTATATAACAAAGTAAAAAATTTGTTGACAGTGCAAGATTAAATTTGGAAATTTAAATGCATTTTCCATATGGACTGGTGAAAGATAAAAATATATGATGACATAAAATTAATAGGAGATAAGAAATATAAAAATTTAAATGCATTTGTGAACATGGGGTATATGTAAATGACACTTGCATGTTGAACACCATTTATTTTGAAATATATAAAAAAAGAAAAGTGTGTAACATATAAAAGAGTAGATGCATTTTCCATACAGATTACTGAAGGATAAGAATAAAAGTCTAACATATTAAAAAACAAATGCATTTGTTATACAGAATGCGGAAAGATAAGAATAGAGTCTATAACATATAAAAATTTAAATGCATTTTTTATTCCAAGTATGTCAAAAAATGAAAGTTTGTTACATACTACTGCAAATTTTGAAATATACCAAAAAATTAAAGTTTGTTACATATAAACCGGAATTTCAATGCGTTTGTCATGTAAACTGGGATTGGGGCTCCCACGGACCATTAGAGAAATATGTACAAGAAACAGGATTGTGGAAAGAAGATAGACTGCAATAGTTGCAAAAGAAAATAAATGGAAAGGTACAAGTGTTTTCCTATACATCTGTATTTAAGAGAGTGGAATAACCGGGCTGAGAAACAAAGAAAGATGCAATGACTAAAATTACAGTGAGGGTACATATAAGCACTTTGGCTATTTTCTTGCGGATGTCATTTCATTGATGTCGGCGACGACTACGGTTTCAAGGATGTTCTCTACGGCTATTGGAATGCCAGGAACTTTTTGTTGTCTTTTGTTGGTGCCCTGTTTCAATTGCCTTTCGACCCATTCTTCAATGTAGCTTCTCATTGGGGAAACGTTGATCTCATTTTGGATTTTTATGTTGAAAACTTTGTTTTCTAATTCCTGGAAGTCGATAGAAAGATTAGAGAGAGCCTGATGAATTTCCTCATTCTGTACTGCATATTTGACTAGCCAGTCATGGATGTGAGCTTGCTCAAATTGAAGGATGCTGTAAAACTTTTCCAGAGACAAGGTATTCAACATAGCAATCTATTTATCGAACTCTTTCTTGGTTAAGGGAAAGGAGTTTGCGATTAAGAGGGGGTCTTGGAAGTCGTTGGTTTTTCCTGCTAAGTCTATATTTGTCAGCTTTGTGAATAATTTATCTTTCTTCGCTATGGCTTGTTCACATGACTAAACAATGAGACGTGGGTTCTTTACTTTTTGTTTCCAACATGCATTCAATTGGCCGATTTAGTTTTTGGATGGAATATCTTCTTCTCTTCTTTTTGTTTCTGTCATATTGTTGACAATCTTGCCAAAAGAGATGACCGTTTTTAAAAATAAATTTTCTTCATCTTTTAATTTGGCTTGTAAAAACTCGAGCAAGCTATGTGCCCCGGTTCCAAGGGAAGCGATGGTTTGTGATCTTTTCCACGCCTGGGTAACCATTTCCATTCTATTTTTGATATTGTTCTCCACATATCCTTTACAGAATGCGAGCAGGGTGGATGATGCTTTTACATTGGGTACAGGGGTGCCAGGCATGGCTATTGCCAAAGGATCGACAAGCAATGGAATAGGAATGAAAGAATCTTCCAATTCCTTGACTTGGTCCTTCAGTTTGGCATTCTGGGTCTCGATGCGTCCAATGAAATCATGAAGTGATTCTCCAGTCATGGTGTGAAGTTGACAGATTTGGGACAGCTGCATGTTGGCAACGTCAACCTCTGAACGAGATTTGCCTTTGATATTTTTAACATTTGTTTTCTCAAATATCAATATTTTGTTCCGGCTATCAAAAACAACGCTCTGGAACACGAAGGATTCATCTTTGTCAAAATTTTGGGTAACGGATATGTCCATTGGATGGCTATGGTGGATGTTGTCTTGGGGCTGATCAAGGAAGGGGAACATGACATCCATATCAGTGTCAACTTCCATGTTCTGACTCTGAATTTTCAGCTCTTTTGCCTGACCCACATTTTTTTTCTCTTCTTCTCTACTGGAAGCTTGTGAGAACTATCAATTTTAGAGTGAGGAGGGTCGTTATCTCCTCCTCCGTTTGAATAACTCTGGGTTTCTTTGTTGCTGTGATGGGTCGTTGGAGCGATGCTCCGGGATGTGGTACTTTTTGGAGTGGTATTTGTGGATTGAACACTCTTGTCACTGGGGCATTTCCCCTTTTGCGTGTACAATTTAGTGGAGCTTTGCACTGTCTCTACGTCCCCGGTATCAGAGGCAGGACCGCCACTGTCTCTTTTTTTGGGCAGGTGTTTATTTACAAAAAAATCGCCGAGGCCAAGTGATTGTAAATGTTGTCTAAAAATATCATAGGGGTCGAATCCTCTTATGTCTTCAGCATATCTTAGGTTGGATATGCTAAAATGTGCTATGAAATCGTCAATTTTGTTGATGTTTTTCAAGAAGAACTCCCCTATTTTCCAAGGCAGAGGAATGAATTGTTTTTTTTTCTTCCTTTGGATTAGATGGAACCAGTAGTTGTATTGACGTGCTACTTCTGCAATAAAAATTATGTTTGTAATGTGAAATGGAAGGAGAGCAGGTTGTTCCGTGGAGCCAAAAATTCTTATGACAGTGTAATTATCCAAATGTTGGAGTGTCCCCTTATTGTCCAAAAAACTAGTTGCCTGTTCAGATATGCAGGGAGCATTTTCTCCTAACAACAAAAATTTGAAAACAGACAGGAAGCCATTAAAAACCTCATAAAAACAATGGGAAGCCTTGTGCTTCCACAAGGCCTGGTACCAGAACATTATTGGGTGGAATTCGCAGTTGAATTTTTTGGATAGAGACAGTTGTGGAAATTGACAGGAATGTGCTATTGCAAAAACTAAATAGGATGACATATGAAATTTCTTTTCCCTTTCGTAGCTTGACAATTGGGAAGAGATTTCATGGGAAATTAACATGCCCCAATCAAAAAGGGATTTTTCGTTGACTGTGAAATACAAAATATAAAGAGCCATGCGGGAAACAATACTTGTGGACTCTTGTCCCATTATTCTTGTAAACAGCCAAGAAATTTCCCGAAATGGATTTCTAAATGAACTAACCAGCATACTTGTAATATCTTCAGGAACTAGATTCGACCTTTCCAAAAAATGGGACAAGAGGTCCAAATCGTTATTATGCTTTGCTAGGAATTGTTTGCAATCTTCTCCTTTGAATGTCAATGTTGGCTCAGGAAATTTCAACATCTCGTGGAAGACCTGAGGTGACAAAGAAACATAAGAGTCGTCGTGCAGTGGAATAATTCTTTTCTCTGCAATAAATTTATCGGCGCACCAAGAGACCAGGTCCTTATAGTAAAAAACCTCAGGGACATAGCCTGCATGAGCAATCCCGGAGATCCAAATTACTTGGTTCTCTGCGGTAGGGTCTGAGTAATAAGAAAATTCCCTGGACCAGTGGAAGTTCTGGTCCTCACACCCGGAGGTGTTCACTGTATCTCCACAGAACTGGTGCCGAGATGATGCCATAAGTTTATGAGAAGGTTGCTTTGCTACAGATGATGGTTTAAATGAATTGTTAGAGCGAATAATGTAACGTTTTGATAAATATTGGTTAAATGCTTGTGAGTGGGAAAGATCCTCGAGCCTTTCCCTGATTAATGACAACCTGTATTGGTGGTGCATGATGCACTATTAGCAATAAAATTTATTTATTGCATATTTAGAAATGCGAACATGGCAGGTAAGACGAAGAACAATTAAGGAATGGAGGTTTCGTGAACGTGCGAAGGGCACGTCGTGTGAATGGGATTTCATGATTTTGAAATGAACACTCGCAAGGGATAATATAATCCGCTCGCAAATTTTGGTTTAATGCGCATGAATACGATATGTCCTCGAGCCTTTCTCCCATCAAAGACAATATATATGGTTTCCGCATGATGACTTGTTAGAATTAAATACCAGTAATTCCATATTTAGAAACAAGATATGTATATATATATATATATATATATATATATATATATATAACTTTTATTTTCTTTTATTATAGACAAGTGCGAAGGTGACAGAGAGGGTGGAGAGCAAGGAAAGAATGGCAAGCTCTGAAAAGCGGTCGGACGAGATTCAAAAAAGGGTTACGGGGATAGCCAGGACAACCAAGTGTTGCATGATGAATGTAGTGTACCTTTTTACACTACTCAAGTTTTCAAACCTCTCAGTTACCATTCTATACATGAATGATTACATAATTTGTACAGACATTATAAGCGCATGAATTTAACACAATTAAACACATTTAAATTACAGAGTGAAACATATCTGGTTACTGCTATAATTAAACATTCCATCGCATTCCACAGTAACTCATTTACACAGCATAAAACATGATACATGAACAACACAGTCATGCCAAATGTGATAAAAACATAATTTAGATACTTATCTTTGAACAGCTGTAGAATTCACCAATCAAGTGCAGGCCTTCCATGAACCTCCTAGCCTTAGACCACACTGTTCATCAGCTCAACAGTGGGTCACCCCCGAGCTGGGACCGAGCTCCACCCCAAGGCAAGGAATCCTAGGCTAGGTTGAGGTTACAGGGAAGACATCACAGAAATATTTGGAAGGATTCTTCCCAGAGATTCCATCTTATGCCCACTACTACTAGACCCTCATTCCCCACATGCCTGTTCCGCCCGGGAGTATACACCTTCACACACACAGTCCATCGGTGCTAACCTCCCCTTTTGGGTCTCGAAAACAGGCCGGATCAGGTAGTCTCAGAGCCCGTAGCTGGTGCTGGACACTCTCTGGAAGAAAACACTTCCCAACAAAGTCTTTCACCTAGAAAGAGTTGCTCACATGCCTGACAACCCGCCTCTTCAACCACAATCACCTCCCTCACCTGGAGAGAGGTTACACACAGGCTAAGCATGAATTCACACTGGCCAGTAAGCCATGCGCAGTTCATCACTGTGTGGCCACAACATCCAACTGGGAAAATAGACACGGGCTTCCCAAACAGGCTCAACAATCCCGAAATAGACTCACGGTTTCGGTTTCGGGATTTCACAAGGTGTACAGAGATTCCACTCACAGGCTTGACGGTTCATAACAGAATGTACGAGCTATCTCAGAATGACACAGGCTTCTGGTTCAAGGGGTGTACGGTTCAAAAGATGCACGAAGATATCTTTGCAAAGGTTCGACCCATTCACGCTCAGACAATCCGCTAGAATTGAGAAGGAACCTATGTAGCAGTTGACAGGAATGCGAGTGGAACCCCCAACACGGCTTGCTTCGACAGTTTTAACTGCATGCACATGGGTTGACACTTGTCACCCATGAAGCTCCTTCCTTCACATTTGGAAGTCACTCGTCCTTCCAAAGAACTTAGGGTAAAATAATATGCACATGGCTCTTTTTGGAAATAATATTAAAATATTATTCCAGGCCTAAGCCCCCTAGGATTATCCCCTAGGTTCAACACTCAGCCCCTTTTTCCCACCTTCCAACCCCTAATCCCTTGCCCACTCTGTGGACGCTCAGTCCCCCATCACTCTTTCATCGTGGTCGGTCTGCACCTGGCGGTGTTTATATTTTATTGAAGTGCTGCATACATACAGATACAAAATCCAGGCCCTTGGCCTTCAACCCTTAGGCTCTCTGGCCTAATCAGACACATAAGCCTACCGGATTATACAAAACTTGGGTCACCAGCCTATAACACATATTTACAATCTCTTTTAGTTCATAGTTTACATCGGGGTTCGGCCTTGGGGACACTACAATCCCCCTCCCCTTATTTTTGCACTGTCCTTAGTGCAACTTACACTGTCTTTGCAAGACTTTCAAAATATTCAAAAAGGTGCGGGTACTCTGCCCGCATAACATCTGCATGCTCCCATGTCGCGTCCTTAGGATTGTACCAGGTCCACTGGACCTTTACAAGCTCTATAGCTTGATTCCAAAGCTGTTTGTTTTTCCTGTCCAATATGCGCACATGATGCACTTGCAGGACACCTTCTGGTTCCACCTGAATCACATTCCAATTGATAACATGATTAGCATCAGGTACATATTTCTTAAGAAGTGAAACATGAAATACATTATGTACAGTCATAGATGTAGGTAATGCAAGCATGTATGCAATCGGCCCAATCCTTTCTAAGATCTCAAATGGCCCACAAAATCTTGCTGCCAACTTGGCGCAACTTCCCAATTTCAGGGAACTCCTGTTAGTTTTCACTTTCAGGAAAACATGGTCACCCACTTTGAATTCTCTATGGGTTCTGT
>ML832834.1:18920-52166 GCA_009831015.1 Picea engelmannii
CAAGTGGTTGGTTGTTAATCATACCTTCCACTTCAATCATGTGTGATTGAAATTCTGCCTGCTTATTGTCCAGGGCTGCATAGATCCTCGGCATTCTGCTGCCCATATCCTCCACTGTTTCAGCTTGCTGAACAGTATGTACAATTCTCGCCTTACCATTTTTATGGTGACAATCTCTGTACTTGTGGTTTCCTTGACAGCCCCAACATTGAATGGGCGCCTGTCTCTGCCTTTGTGGCCTTTCTTCAGTCATTATCGTCTCTCTAAACGATGGCTGTCCCTGAAAACTGTTGCTGTAAAAGGAAGGTTTGCTTCCCTTCTGCCTCTGTTCCTTCTTAAACCTCTTCTGGTCGTCCCAAGCCTTCTGAAAGGTAGCCTTTTCTCTTTGTTGTTCGTATAGGCACTTTTCCCTTCTTATGGTTTCTTCCATGGTCTTAGGATCATCGTATTGAATCTTGTCACCGATGGAAGGTGGCAGTCCACTCAGATACCTCTGAATTTTGACAGCCTCGTCTTTGATGAATGGAACATACTTCAACAGTTCCAGAAAACTTCGTTCATACTCATCAATGGTCATACTGCCCAACTTGAGTTCGAAGAACTCCTTCATCTTTCTGTCATAGTATCTTTTAGTCAGGTATTTCTTCTCGAAATACCTATTAAACTCCTTCCACGTGACCTCTTTCTCTCTGATGTGCTGCACTTGCACAAACTAATCCCACCACATGGATGCTTTTCCTTTCAACTGGTACATTGCAATTCTTCCCTCTACATGGGCAGAATAATTCTGCAGATGGAAGTATTTCTTCATGCCCAACAACCATGTCTCGACATCTTCCTCCTTCTTATTCTCCCCATCAAATGTTGGAGGTTTAATTTTATTCATTTCTCCTTTCAATTCCTCCCTTCCAGATTTTTGATGTTTTCTGGTAGGAGACGGGCTTGAACTACTGGGTGTCTCCCTATCCGAATGTTTTTGGGAGCGATTGTGATGTTGGCTACTACTCCCCGATCTTCTTCTTCTCCCATGTCCTCGGTGACTCTCTGTCGTACCTGAGTCTCTTTCCTTCTCAAGTTTCTTCTCTATTCTTTCCAGACTCTGTAGAAATTTTAAGTTTAATTTCCCTTGCCGATCCTTAACTTTCATGAGCTTTCGGCTATTAGCTCGATGCTCCTTGGCCTCTCTTTGCAATCCTTCAAGGATTTTCATTATATGTCCTTCCTTATCCATCTACTTTCCATGCCCATTAGAGTTCAATCCTTCGACTCCTAGGTTAACATCCTTTCCTTCCCACTCGTCTTCCATTTCAGGGGTAGTTTGCACTCTTCCCCACTCCATACTCAGTGTTGATTAACTAGAGTTTTGGCCTCTGTTTTAATCTGAACACGCACTGTGCAATCCAATTCAAAATTGTCAGGCCATTAAACTTCATGAATAATCCACAATGTTTATAACTATTACGAACAAAAACGAAAGACATTTCAACTTCACAAGTTTTCTAAGCTCTGTCTGGCTCTGTGTTTGTCGAGTTTCAGAACTTCAGAATCTTGGTCCACGAAAAACTTTGAAATTCTCCTGTTTTCTTATCGGAAAATTTTCCTCCCACAGAGAACTCTTCGAGGTCTCCCTTCCTTCTATCGGGGTTACCTCTATCGGGATTTTGAAACCGACAGTGTTCTGGTGGGTTGAATCCCCGATTTCCGATTTCTCGATGCGCTACCTTTACGGGTAACCCCTGCTATGGACTCTACATCATGTGACCGTTGCCTCATGACCCCGACCTTTTCCCTTATCGGGGTTTGGGGTTTCGCAAATCTGAATGTGCCAAAACACTTGACAGCGAAATCCCCGATTTCCCAATTTCCGATGGACTCCGTCCGTGCTAGCCCTCTGGGCTATAGCCTCACCATACGACCACTGCCCATGACCGTGATCAATCCTCTTATCGGGGTTTCAAAATTTGTGATGTCGCGATGCACATGCATTCACAACCTCCGATCCTCCGATTCCCAATGTTCTTTTACACTGGCTAGCTCTCCTGGCTCAGCCTCTGGTCCACATGACCATACTATATGACCTCCACCCTACCCCGTCGGGTTTCGGCGGTTTCAATGTCATGCTCATACGCTCACGGGATCCCTGATGGGTCCTAGTCGTTGACTTGTCAACATTCCTTTCGCCTGTCGCTAAAAATCTGCCACCTGTCCTCTTGACAGTCGGTGTGGCCCCACGCTCCTAGGCCTTATCGGGAAATCGCATATCACGATTTTCCAATGCACGAAACCTTTGCTTTCGGGATCTCCGATATCCTGATTCCTGATATGCCGACGCACCTTTTTCTTTAACCCTTCGCGGTTAAGTCAGGTCCATGTGACCTCTACCCCGTGACCGTAATCAACTGCTTATCGCAGTTTCGGGGTTTAGAGTTTCAAAGTGTATGACTCACTCGTCACCGGGGTTCCCGATTTCTCGATGAACTTCAAACACCGATGGAATTACTCCTTGTCCGGACTTTCCCCGATGGCAGATCTCTGCCATGTGTTCCCTAATATGAATGGTCCAGATCTTGTCGCGAAATCATGGATCGCGATTCCGTGTGACGAGATTCCTAGGTGCTCGAGAACTCCGATTCTTTGATTTTCGACTCTCTCCAGGACTCTGACACGTTTCCTCCTTGAGATCCTACGGCTATGATTTCTTCGGTGTTTCAAGACTCACAAGGTCTCGATTCTCTTGACTTCTAAAATCCCGACGCCTCTCCGGGACTTCTCCTCTACCCATGAGGACTTAAGTCCTGCGCAACTTCTGTCAACTCGGACGGTTGACGGGTAATCCAACAGGGATCTTATGACTCACGATGCTCCCGAGTTTAAACTCCTGTGCAGTATCCAAAGGCTTTAAACCTTGTGCACGTTCTCCAGATTTGACGGTTACAAGGGTTCGCCTTCCCTTCCGAACAGATCCGACAGTTCTAACACCATTGGTGTAGAGACCTGTCTCCCTGTGGTCATAGACCATACCAGCTGCGGTTTCACAACACCGCTTAAACATCCTGAGCTTAAAAACTCGTCAAGTATCTCCTTGACGCTTCGACGCAAACCAGGGTCCGAAATTGGTCCTCCAAACACAATTTCTCCTCTCACCCTTGGTCCAAACACCACTCAACTGGTCCATCTAGGCTCAGTGTCAAAACCTTAGCTCTGATACCAATTTGTAGTGTACCTTTTTACACTACTTAGGTTTTCAAACCTCTCAGTTACCATTCTATACATGAATGATTACATAATTTGTACAGACATTATAAGCGCATGAATTTAACACAATTAAACACATTTAAATTACAGAGTGAAACATATCTGGTTACTACTATAATTAAACATTCCATCGCATTCCACAGTAACTCATTTACACAGCGGAAAACATGATACATGAACAACACAGTCATGCCAAATGTGATAAAAAAATAATTCAGATACTTATCTTTGAACAACTGTAGAATTCACCAACCAAGTGCAGGCCTTCCACGAACCTCCCAGCCTTAGACCACACTGTTCATCAGCTCAACAGTGGGTCACCCCCGAGTTGGGACCGAGCTCCACCCCAAGGCAAGGAATCCTAGGCTAGGCTGAGGTTACAGGGAAGACATCATAGAAATATCTGGAAGGATTCTTCCCAGAGATGCCATCTTACGCCCACTACTATCAGACCCTCATTCCCCACATGCCTGTTCCACCCGGGAGTATACACCTTCACATGCACATTCCATCGGTGCTAACCTCCACTTCTCGGTCTCGGCAACAGGCCAGATCAGGAAGTCTCAGAACCCGTAGCTGGTGTTGGACACTCTCTGGAAGAAAACACTTCCTAGCAAACTCTTTCACCTGGAAAGAGTTGCTCCCAGGCCTGACAACCTGCCTCTTCAACCACAATCACCTCCCTCACTTGGAGAGAGGTTACACATAGGCTAAGCATGAATTCACACTGGCCAGTAAGCCACACGTAGTACAACACTGCGTGGCCACAACAACCAACTGGGAAAATAGACATGGGCTTCCCAAACAGGCTCAACAATCCCGAAATAGACTCACGGTTTCAGTTTCAGGATTTCACAAGGTGTACAGAGATTCCACTCACAGGCTTGACGGTTCATAATAGAATGTACGGGCTATCTCAGAATGACACAGGCTTTTGGTTCAAGGGGTGTACGGTTCAGAATATGCACGAAGACATCTTTGCAAAGGTTCGACCCATTCACGCTCAGCCAGTCCGCTAGAATTGAGAAGGAACCTACGTAGCAGTTGACAGGAATGGGAGCAGAACCCCCAACACGGCTTGCTTCAGCAATTTTAACTGCATGCACATGGGTTGACACTTGTCACCCATGAAGCTCCTTCCTTCACATTTGGAAGTCACTCATCCTTCCAAAGAACTTAGGGTAAAATAATATGAACATGGCTCTTTTTGGAAATAATATTAAAATATTATTCCAGGCCTAAGCCCCCTAGGCTTAGCCCCTTGGTTCAACAATCAGCCCCTTTTTCCCACCTTCCAACCCCTAATCCCTTGCCCACTCTATGGACGCTCAGTCCCTCATCACTCTTTCATCGTGGTCGGTCTGCACCTGGCGGTGTTTATATTTTATTGAAGTGCTGCATACATACAGATACAAAATCCAGGCCCTTGGCCTTCAACCCTTAGGCTCTTTGGCCTAATCAGACACATAAGCCTACTGGATTATACAAAACTTGGCTCACCAACCTATAACACATATTTACAATCTCTTTCAGTTCATAGTTTACATCGGGGTTCGGCCTTGGGGACACTACAATGAAATTTCATGTTTCAAATTTTTTGAGTGCAAAATGTGTAAAACGAAAGAGATCATGATGGGGCAGTTGAGTGACCAGTTTGTATATTTGCAGAATTCCGCCAAAGTGGCTAAGTATGGAACAGGTAAATTGTGAATTGCATACATGGCAATAATATCTTATATATAATTTCCAACTGCTAATTGCAAAGGGGCGCGAATACAGAAAACAACGACTACGAACTGAATATTTCTTCAACCCGCCAAACCGACGATTCACCAAAGAAATTCGAACAAATGGAAAAGTATGGAAAGCGGACAGATGGGCTTCAAAATGGGGTGACAATAGTTCCACTAAACATGCGAGGACCCGATGGTTAAATTGTATTTCTCGAAAGTTTTTAGTGCAAAAATGTGCAGCACAGAAAAGGGCATGATAGGTGGACCGTAATACGGAAAAGCGTATGATCTAAGAATGGTTGCAATTTTGAATATCTGTCAATTTGTATATATCGGAGCTCCGAATGCTGTTTGGAGGTCATGGAAAAGTAGAATTGCAATGTTGACCCGACCAACACGCAAGTCCCCCTGTCAATTTGTCTATGGTGGAACTCTGGGTGCCAGTTGTGGGACAGGGAACAATAGACAGTCAATTTAAAGAAAGGGGAAGCAGTAGTTGGAAACACAAACACGTTAATCCACGAAGCTGTGGAGAAACACATTGTCCGGAAAAAAATGATTAAGTAACCAGGAAGAGAAACTAGAGGGAATAAAAGAGTGGGAAAATAGATAGGCAGAAGGCAATTTTCGTAAGCGCGAATTGGTTTCAAAGAAGCGCCATCGTTGCAAAACTATGATCTACTAATTGTCAGCAAATTCATTGTTGAAGATTACATTTTATTGCAACGTATGCCTACAACTATGTTCTTGATACATTATTCCATGACTGTAACATATCAACTTAACCACTAAATTTCCTTTTCTACTAATTGCTAGAAAATGCTTTGTGGAAGATTAGATTTTATTGGAACATGTGCATGTAACTGTGTTCTTGATACATTCTAGCATCAATGCAACATATTAACTCAAGTATTCAACTTATTGCATTATGGGTTGTTAGCAGTAAAACTTAATAATTGCATGTCTAGAAATAAGAATAACGATTTTGCTGCAACATTGTACATTGGTATTAGTAAACACAAGATTGAAGAAGTACGAGAGCACCAAACCATGCCAATTAGAACATGTGTTAAACCTATAAAAGAGGCAACAACGAAGAGTGCAAGGCAATTTTTTTTTAATAGAAAATCCATTTAAAATAAAAAAATAAGAAAAACATCGAGTACTGTACATCTATGCTTAGAAATTGGACCCAGTTCTTTGAGCCAAAACATTGAAGGTATCTGTGAAAAACACAGACACCTCTGCAATATGCAAGATCCTTGGATTTTTCTCATCGATGAATCATCCTCTACTGAAATTGATATTTTTCAGAAGCTTTTCCTCAGAAATAAGATGAAAATGATTGCAGGGCAAGCATAATAGCCCTTAGTTGAAACCGCATTTGCATAGTCCAAAAAAAATTAGTAGCACAACTTGCACGTGTAATTGCTGAGGCCCAAATTAGTCCATTCTGGGCAGAAGGAGATGACTAGTAGGAAAATGAGTGGCAGGAGCGAGAGTTTTGGACCTGATGTCTGAAAATGTTAAACAATATTTTTTTGGCTTGAAATATATCTTTGGGAGCATCAACATATCATTTCTTTACAGTGAAACTCTTCCGCCCATAACAAACTAATTTGGAACTCTGGAATTCCTACTTTTGCGGTGCAAAGTGGCTATTGCGTTCACCGTCAGTTTCTTTTCTGAAACTCCTTTTGGTGTTGTCATGACTGTGATCACTGAGACGGTAAGGTTTGTTCATTATGGTTGATTTCAATTTGGGCGTAGGATTGGGAAGGTTATCTGCATTGCCATCATCCATTGCCGTATCATCGTCCATCATATCATCTTCTTTCAGCTCAGAATGCATGGCATCAACTTCTGTGATAGAAATGACTGCATCTGGGTAGGTTCTCTGACCAGCCAGGGTTGCGATGGAATTTTTTGGCTTGAAATATATCTCTCGGTGTACCAAGGGACCATCTCCTTTTTTTCTCCTGGGCGAAGGGAGATGAATAGTAAGAATATTCCCTGGAATAGTGGAACCTCTGGCCATTATGCCCCAATGTGTTTATTGTGTGTGGAGAGAATTGCTGCTAGAAGTTATTTAGAATTTCCGTTTGGTCGAGACGATGTTTGAAATGAAAATCAGGGAGGGATAATATAAGCCTCCCCAAATTATGGTTTAATGCGTATCAATGGAATATCTTCTCGAGCCTTTCGCTGATCAATGACAATTTCCAAGGTTCATGCGGAATGAGCTGTGACCATCACAACTCACTAATTGCACAATTAGAAAAAAGTGCGAACGTGGTGGTGACGACGAAAAGAGATTAAGAATCAGAAATTTCTTAAAAGCACCAACCCGTTGGTGCACAAAATAAAAGATTGCGTGGCCTTTGAAATGAATACTTGGAAAGGATAACATGCTTGTGGACAAATCTTAGTTTAATTCATACTAATGACAAATCTTCTCTGGACTTACGGACATTAATGACAGTTTTAACGGTTGTTGCAGGATGGCTACTAGCATTAAATTTTGATTATTGCATATCTGGAAACAAGTACGAAGGCAACAACAATGGCGAAACCGATTCCAAGAAATACCAAAGTATGAAAAGTGGTTGGGCGAAGATATACCCTGGGCATGTGAAGGGTCAATGGTTCTTGGCCTGTCGGGCTGAAAATTGAGCCTCTATTGTTCCGTGTGCTACAAATAGCACCTACACTTTCACAATATACAAATTAACAGGCGGACATGTAGGTTGGTTGGTTCAACATTGCATTTTTTTTGTCCTTAGCGATTTCGTATTAATTCCATAATTAGCCACCTTTTTAAATCAGGGGTTCTCGGTCTGGTGGGCAAAAAACTGGTCATCTATTATTCCACGCTCTACAAATAGCATTGACAATTCCGCAATATATAAATTCAGAACATGAACTACGCTAAATTATTACTGTTAAATATTTATATTGCAGAATTTAATTATACGAGAAAGTTTGCACAATCTGGTCGGTCGAGTGATATAAAGTATTTCCACAAACGAGCAATATAAAAAAGAGTCATTCCATACTTAGGCACTTTTTTTATCATGGGTTGGTGGCCTCGTGGGCTGAAAAAATAGTGTTTATTGTTCTGTGTCCTACAAATAGCACCCAGATTTCCGCGGTATCAAATTGACAAGACCTATGGTATGCTTGGCTGAACATTGCATTTGATCATGGGTTCGCGGCTTGGCGGGTTGAAAATTAAGTATCTATTGTTTTGTGTCCTACAAATAGAACCTACAGTTATGGGATATACAAATTCACACGCGAACTTGTGGACAGTTTCTATATAAAGTATGGAATGAGATTTTATACAGCATATGCAGATCCCTCATTCCATACTTAGGCAGTTTTTGGATCGTGGGCTCGTAGTCTGGCGGGCCGAAAAGAGAGTCTCTATTGTTCCGTCTCCTACAAATAGCACCCAAAATTCCGCGATATACAAATTGATAGTGTTTTAGAACATATGTGGATCCCTCATTCCATATTTGGGCACTTTTTGGATCGCAGTTTTGCGACCTGGTGGGCTAAAAATTAAGTATCTATTGCTCCGTGTCCTACAAATACCACCCAGACTTCCGTGTCCTACAAATAGCACCTAGACTTCTGCGATATACAAATTCACACGCGGACTTGTGGACATAGTCTATATAAAGTATGGAATGAGATTTTATACAACATATGCAGATCCCTCATTCCATACTTAGGCATTTTTTGGATCGTGGGCTTGTGGCCTGGTGGGTCGAAAATACAGTCTTTATTGTTCCATCTCCTACAAATAGCACCCAGACTTCCGTGATATACAAATTGATAGTGTTTTAGAACATATGCGGAAACCTCATTCCATACTTGAACACTTTTTGGATCGCGGGTTCGCGACCTGGTTGGCTAAAAAATAAGTATCTATTGTTTTGTGTCCTACAAATAGCACCTAGACTTCTGAGATATACAAATTGACACATG
This sequence comes from Picea engelmannii, assembly GCA_009831015.1. Lineage (NCBI taxonomy): Eukaryota > Viridiplantae > Streptophyta > Pinopsida > Pinales > Pinaceae > Picea > Picea engelmannii. Next base: position 27,902 of record ML832834.1, read on the forward strand.
GACTTTTGGACATAGTCTCTATATAAAGTATGGAATGAGATTTTATACAACAGATGCAAATCCCTCATTTCATACTTAGGCAGTTTTTGGATCACGGGTTGGTGCACCGAAAATAGAGGCTCTATTGTTCTGTCTCCTACAAATCGCACCCAGACTTCCGCGATATACAAATTGTTAGGTGGAATCGGGCTGGTTGGCTGAACATTGCACTTTTATTGTCCCGTAGCGATCCTGTATGAATTTCAAATTTAGCATTTTTTTTTGATCGGGGGCTCTGGGGCTGGCGAGATGGAAATTGGGTGTCTATTGTTCCACGCTTTAAAAACACATTTTTCTATAACATATGCGGATCCCTCATTCCATACTTCAACACTTTTTGGATCGCGGGTTCGCGACCTGACATGCTGAAAATTAAGTATCTATTGTTCCGTGTCCCACAAATAGCACCTAGACTTCCGCGATATACAAATTGACATGCGGGCTTGTGGACATAGTCTCTAAATAAAGTATTGAATGAGATTTTATACAGCATATGTGGAGATCCTGTATGAATTTCATATTTAGCGATTTTTTTTTTATCGGGAGCTCTGGGGCTGGCGGGCTGAAAATTGGTCCTATATTGTTCTGCACTGTATAAAAACATTGTTCTAGAACATATGCGGATCCATCATTCCATACTTGGGCACTTTTTGGATCGCGGATTCGCGACCTGGAAGGATAAAAATTAAGTATCTATTGTTCCGTGTCCTACAAATAGCACATAGACTTCCGCGATATATAAGTTGACACGTGGACTTGTGGACATTGTCTCTATATAAACTATGGAATGAGATTTTATACAACATATGCAGATCCCTCATTCCATACCTAGGCAGTTTTTGGTTCGTGGCCTAGCGGGCCGAAAATAGAGTCTCTATTGTTCAGTCTCCTACAAATAGCACCCATACTTCCGTGATATACAAGTGGACAGGTGGACTCGGGCTGGTTGGCTGGACATTGCAGTTTTATTGTCATGTAGCGATCCCGTATGAATTTCATATCTAGCAATTTTTTTTGATCAGGTCTGTGGGGCTCGCGGGATGAAAATTGGACCTCTATTGTTCCGTGTTGTACAAACACCAAACACATCTCCATGATTTACAAATTGACAAATGGACCTGTGGGCTACGTGACTCAACATTGCAGTTTTCATTGTTCCTTGTCCTTCGAATAGCCCTCAGAATTTCGCGATATACAGATTGACAAATGGACTTGAGGGCTGGTGGGTTCAAGTTTGCCATTGTTTATAGATACTAATCCCTATCAACTATCTAACATATCTAAAAACATGATTTTCAATACTAAATTATTAATAATAATTTTTGCTATTGCAGAATTTAATTAAACGAGAAAGTTTGTACAATTTGGTCGGGCGACTAATATAAATTTTTTCCGACAAATGAGCAATACATAGTAAACATGTACTTTTAGAAAGTATGGACAAGAAATTTTAGAGAGCATATGTGGATCCCTCGTTCCATACTTGGGCACTTTTTGGATCGCGAGTTCTTGGTGTGACAGACTGAAATTTGAACCTCTTTTGTTCGGTGTCCTGCAAATATCACCCAGACTTCCGCGATATACAAATTGACAGGTGGAATTGCGGATTCCACGTCTGGCGGGTTCAAGATTGCAATTGTTTAGCAATGCACATCCTATCTAGCTTCAGCTAAAAACATTATTTTCAGATACTAAAATATTAATATTAACTATTGTTATTGTACAAGTGAATTACATTAAATTATTAAAGGATGTTAAATCGCTTATTTTTAAAAAAATGAAGGAATTTTTTTTTTTTTTTTGTANGTAAAATTCTATCACCGCAAGCATAACAAGGACCAATTTGAAGTTTAAGGCCCTATTGTCCATATGATAGCACAATTGCACTCCGCACAATATATATTCGTTGATTTCAAATTATTCCAAGATGTTAATTTTACCAAGTTCATCGAATAAGAAAAATTGCGAAAACAACGATCAATTTGAATTTTAAGAGCCTCTTCTTGGTATGATAGGACAGTTGCACTTCGCACACTATATATTCGTTGATTTCAAATTATTTCACAACAATAATTTGACCAAGTTCATCGATCAAGGAAATTTTCCAAAACAAGTCACATAGCACATTTGCGTCACAGCGCCATAGAAATTATCAAGCGGATTTGCGTGCCAGCTGGCCAAAAAAATTCAATTATATTGTTCTGTGTCCTCCAAAGAAGAGATGGAGTTCCACGGTATACAAATTGACATACAAACCAGATAACCAAGAACCAACCATACTTTAAACAACCCAGAAGAAAGTTCCCAGAAGGTTCCATTGAGCAGAACCCATCGACCTTTGCACCAAACAATTTGATATATAAAGAAAAGACGTCACATTCCTTTTCTCTTGAAATGAACATTCATCTGGATGTTGAACAAATATTATAGAGAGACATGAGGGATTTTCGTTTCCTCCCAAAGTTTGATTTAATTTTTTTTTTCCCTTCTTCAATCGACATGTAAAATTGCATTGACCTCATTTAAGGTGAATTTGCTCTGTATCCAAAGTTTCCGCAGCATATAGACATTGCTTGCATTTTTCTGTAGATACGTTTCATACGACAACTCTGCCAATTCAGAAAGCACATTTTGTAATAGAGGCTGCCTAACCGAACACTGCACAGTTGTGTTACCCACGGTTCGGATAACACCATTGATGCAATGTCCATAAATATATGGACATTTTTCACCACATCGCAGACAATCAATCGTATCATCACTTATCAAAGAGGAGGCAAAAGCAACGGAATGGCATTTTGCACATACAGGCTCAAAGGGGGTCGAGTACACATTGGCTGCAACTAAAAGACCTTCAACCTGGAAATGCGAGCAAAGGGATTAATACATTGAACAATATAATACACAACTGCATCCCCCCCTTCCCTTTAAAACAAAAAAGAAAAAGTAAACAGGTGCATAAATTTTTTGAAGGCTATTTCTATAAGCAAAGTGAGGATGATTTTGTGGATGTATACGCACAACAATTGTAGAGCTAGCTAGTTTCTCCAGATCCTCTACTATATCTGCTTGCAAATATATTACAAACGTTGCATGGGTTGTCCGAAAGATCCTTTCTCTAGCATCCTTCTTCTTTGTTATATTTTTGAATAGCATAAGTGGAATCTGCCCTCTATGCAATTGATGTTCCATTGACGAAAACAAATCTGAATATGTATCGAACAATTGTTGCTGCAACATGGAACATTGCAATATTTGTGTAACTTATCCAACATATATGCAGATGCAAAAGTTAAGAACAAATCTGATTATGAAAAGTGATACCATTGCCTTGTCGTTGTCCGACTCTACATCCTTTATATGGAGAATGTGTTGCGACCCAAATTTTCTCGCCAGTGTCACAACAACCCCAATCATTCTGATTGGGTAAATATCAGTGCTCTGTGCAAGCTGCCTGATAGTAGAGTCCGGGAGGAAGCGATATTCTGAACAAATAGCAGAAATTTTTTCCACAATGCTTGCTTCGTTGAGAAAAATAATTCGATCACAGTCACCACGGTCATATACTATTTTGGGCAATACATTAAAATTTGTAATGGATATCCCATTACGTAGAAATATCTTTTCTGCATGTTTCTAGACAAGTTGTGGAGCAACAGTCAATGTGACAGTCATCATGGCATTGTTGTCTGTCATATCAACACACATAATGGATCTAATTTTGTTTTCCTTGTCCAAGTAGGTGGTATAGACAACCATTATTTCCCCAACGAACAGTTCTCCAGTTTGGCAGTTGTTCAAGCCCTCTATTGATAGTACTTTGGATGTCACAAATCTAGACTTGATGACATTTTTTGAACAGGAAAACTAAAGTGAATGGTAGTGTGCTACAAGTACATGAATAGTATTGATGAACTATGGAGCCACAGTTTTGCAACCACACCTCTTGGTCTGCGAAACATGCAACACGCTCGACGTTTCATTTGTACTTGTTGATACTTCTTGCGAGCTGGAAACCATGTATTGCAAATGGCATCAACATATCCGTCATGCCATAGATGAATATATATCCTAGGAAATTTGTTTAGTAAACATAGTAAGAGCACATCGTATGCATCTTTACCTTTGGTCTTGTCAGTCTGTTGATGTCTGGGATGACTGACTGCTCATGGCCGTCTCACTAGTCCAACTTTTTCTGATGCAAGCATGTGCATATGAACATCAGGACTAAACAAATATATGCATTGTATATTGTCCATTGGAAGGACCAAATAGCCGTAAAACTGTATGCATCTTAATTTTTTAACTAGAGAAATGTTTAACAGTAAATAGAGCGTGACCGTGGGTCACCATGGCCAATCTGTATATCGCGGACCCCCGTAAGCCAGGGGAGAAATCTTCAACCTGCCAACTTGGTAGCTGTAATTGACAAAGTGGGTAACTATGGAATAAGGTAGAAGCAAGACCACATATGTCAGTCCGTTAGTCCACCAACCTGCGCACGAGGGAATTTTTGGAAACCACACTAAGCAGATGAATTAGAAAACAAAAGGGATAATAGAAAATGGAAAAAGTAGAAACAGGGAGCACAGAAAGGCCCACTACTACGAATTCATCATTTTCAAGTCTAATATTACATGCTCCCACCCGATTTGTATATTTAATTTACCATCACACTTGGTATACCTTTTAGAAGATTGTACCATAGAACGCTTTGCTGTTGCAAAAAATAATTCATCTCCCTGTCCAAGCAACCTGTTTTTTCCAAGGTAGCAACGCCGAAGATGCAATCGAGACGAAGGCAAGTTAGTATGAAAACATACATCTAAAATAAAAATAAAAAGGTCTATTTACCCACCAAAGTGTCCTTCGTCCTGTCCAACGATTCTGTTTTTTTAAATGCAACAATGCAGTGCAAACACAACAGACATAAACTAGCTTAGTATGTAGGAAGGAATGTATGTAACCAACATAACTTACCATGTAGGAAGGAAAACAACTAGTTTAACACATATAAAGACCATAAATGAAATACAAAACAATGCAGTATGAAACAACAATACAAGCATGCACCTTTCTATATCCTCTTTAGCCGATGCAAACAAGACTCCCTCCTTTTCTCCAGCTACTCTGTTTGTTTTAATGTGGAAACCCACAAAATTCAATGAGCATCAATGGAAGCTGGTATTCACTGGAGAACAAGCAATATGTAGATACAAAAAAATTGACTCAACGAACAATTTACAAAGGCAGAAACATTAACGTTTGCGCTTCTCTATCCATGGCTATAAATGTCTGGCTTTTTTTTCCTGGCCAAAATATATTACAAGACAGAAAATATCACGCAATTGCATGGCCGCATCTAAACATTTTCTGGTTCTCCCTAGCAATTCATCCAGATATTCCCTTTAACCATGTTCTTTATCCTCTACACAGACTGTTGTGCCCATGATACAAGTTCTCAGTTTTCTATGGAAAACTACCCAGACATGCTTCCAGACATGAAAATATAATCTTGAAGAATCTTTGTTGCATATATCATATCTCAAGAACAACACAAATTGTATCATGCGCACACCAGTCTTTGTAGAGGAGAAAGAACATGTCATGTCATATCCACACATCTAACCATACATGGTCTATAAATGTAGGTTGTGTTATCCCCGATTTCTAGGGATAACTAGGAGATCATGTCTCGAGGCCCACAGGTCCTAGACATGGAGTACCGAGAGCAGTATTCACCTGAGCATGGCCCTGGAGGGCCCATCCTTTTCTTCTTTCATTAGATTCTTCTTGTCAGCAACAACAACATCCATCACCATCGGCTTGGTCTTGTATCAGAGAAGGCTCTTGCTCCATGAGGTAATTGGTCCAGGTATCATGGTATGTGTCACTTTTGATCATTATAACCTTTGGATATATGCATATGACCTCTTTTATCTCTGATGATTGCTTGGATCTTACATTAACCAACTTGACCATGATTGGGGAGATTGACAGGGTGTCCTAGCAAGCTTGTACCCATGGGTTTTGGTTTGCCACCGGGGGGATTTCTGAAGAGCCATCGTCTGCTCCCATCATACTACCACTTTTTCATCTTATCTCCCACTCATTTATCCCATTCCCCTTGTCTGGGCATTGGATTGACTTGTTTTGTAGGGTTGCACCTTATCTTGTAGGAAGAAGGGGCTAAAGGACCAGAAGGTAAAAGCAGCTGGTAAAAGATAAAAGCCTAGAAATAAAACCTCGAGTTTCCTCGCCCAGAGATCCCCGAGAAGGCCATAAAAAGCCTCTCAGCAAGAAACAAGAGGGACCCAGAAAATAATAAACAAGACCTAGCCAAGAGGATAGGGGGTCTCATCACGAGCCAGCCTATTAGGTTCCTGGGTACCTAACAATATGACATTGCCATTATCTGGTTACCACACCAGGGCAATGGCCCTTGTTTGCATGGCCAAGGGAAAGGGGGTCTCATCACGAGCCAACCTTCTCATCTCTGTGAAAGTACTTGTGGGTAACACTGTCATCTCTGGTCACCATGCCAAGGCAGTGTCCTCCGGTTAAACCTTGAATAAAAAGAAAAAGAAGAAGAAAATCAAATAAAGAAGCAATAAAGGCAAAAGGGGCTTGGAAAAATTTGCATCCATAACGGGTACAACTCACCTTCTACAAAGGCACCCACAGGTAATATCATGCATCCCTGGCTCTCACTCTACCCGTATGTCTCGACGTATCTTGAACCACTTCACCTCATTCACATGGCTTGGATGAAACCCCTTGGAAACTTTCCTTTCCTTATGGATACTAGCCCGATAGGGTATCTTGTCTTTCTTCTCAACCTTGTATTGTAGGTTTTTGTAGAGTCTTTGAGCTATTGAATGATGTATCAGGGATTTTATGCATATGTTTGATAAAATTGATGATGAAATGTGATTGACATTGCTATGATCCCTGTGACTAATGAGCACATGGAGGGCGTAGTTTTTGATGTGCAGGACCATGCCCGACGAACAGGTACCACGTGGACCGGTACACATGGGGAGATGATTAGTTCGGACCTCCATGGGGTTGAAGAGCCCATCAGATGGTTGCTGAGACCCCATCAGAGGGGCAGAGACAGGACAATGTTTGACCAAGGTTTTTCACTCGAGAAGAAGAGGACGTCTCATCAGGGGCACTTTGGCTGAGCCAGGCCTAGGGGGATTGACCCACCTGCAGCGGAATGTTGGCCTAGATGACCCAGGATGTCACCAGGAGGCTTGTGACATCATCATGAGAATATGGAAAATGAACAAGGTTGTTGGCACGTGTGGAAGTTTGGAAGAGCCCAAGGAGGGCTAATGTCTGGCTTCTGGATGCTGCACTGGCCCCAAAAAGGCCTAACGTCTCCCTCAGGAGGGCTTGACGTCTCACTTTTTGCTCATTTAGGGTTTTAAAATAACATTTAATGTAAAAACAATATGATTTTGGTTTAAAGCCTTGTCAACTATTTTTTATGACTTAAAATTAATTAAAGGTCATGATACAATATATATTGAGGAGTTTTATCCTCATTTTGACATAACACACAACTCACTCTCCTAGTGAGATCTGATTTTTGTGCCCTTGTTGGGTATTTCATATTTTGAGTGAGGCGCACTTGTTGAAGGAAGGATTTTCTTGGCATTTTTGGCATTTCTCTTGAAGGAAGGTTTATAACTAGGGTTTTCAATGCTATTTCATCATGATATGTAAGTGTTTTTTATGCAAAACTTCTTAATTGAATGGTTGTAGTCTCATACTCTTGCATTTATTATAAATTTTGCTGATTTTAAAACCCTAGGGGACAAACACACAAGTAGGTCGTTGTCTGATGTCCCCTAAGAGAGAAATTCTCAGCCATTGAAGAAGGAAGGAAGAGCCTAGCCATTGCTACACTCTTGTTACTTCTTCCCCTGTGCTAGCCGTACCTTTTAAAGTTCAAGAAGGAGGAGACATCCCAGGCCTAAACTATCTACACCTAGGGCCGTCCTACTTCTAGGGTTTGGTGATAGGGCCTTGCCTTTGCAACGCTCTCCCTCACCTCACTCTCGTGTCTTGATGCTAGCTATTTTGCCAAGTTTAACCTAAGGAAGGAGGAAAGAGCACGAGGTCTTGCTTAAACAACACCAGAGTGAGCCTTTTTCCACTAGGGTTTTGCTTCTGGAGCCCTGCCATTGCAACACTTCAGAACCCTTCCCTCTAGTCCTTAGCCTTTTCCATTCAACCTTTGTGTCCTCTCTTAAATTGACTCCATTTACCCTTAGGCACTAATCTTAGGTCTCCAACGTTGAAGTGATAGTGGTCAAACAAACTCTTAAAACTCTTGTAATTTGAAACCCTAACTAACTACTAACCTTAACAAGGCTGACGTCATTCTTGGTTATTCCATCTTGACACAAATTTTCGTCTCTATAAGCAATTAGATGGTGTTTTGAAGCATTTATTGAGTAAAGGATTGATTGGATACATTGTTTTCTGCATCATCTCGATATTTATTGATGAATTGATATTGTTCCATTGCCATTATTGATAAACATTGATCTCGTCAATATCTATTGTCATAATTGCTAATATATTCATATCAGATAGTTGTATGAAGTACTAACCCATTGAATCATAGCCTACATGTGTTGTTTTGTTCTGGGCAGGTGTTCTCATTTGGGCCTACACTTCATTATTGGTTGTTTAGCCAGACTATCTGCTCTTGGTGGTAACCTGTGAAGAGGGAACTTTACTTTGACATTCATACATTAGCCTCTTCAAAATCCCAGGTTACCGGGGATGTCTCCCCTAGGCCTAACCTCCCTAAATAGAAAGATCCTCCCCATCGTGGTGACATTGGGTGGGGTAGGTTCCTGTTACACCAGTTTGGCCTCTATCTTCTAGACATTTGACCTAGCTACAAATTGTGCAATAACATTTTGGCGCCGTTGTCGGGGAACACTGAGTCAATTCTCCTTAGACGACAAATCTTTTTGGTAAGCCTTTCCTCAGAGCCTTTTCTTACAAGCTTACCTGGCGACTCCACTAGGGGTTTTTCCCTTTTCTTTGATGATTTCAAGCAAATCATTTGGCGACTCCACAAATAGATAATGACGACCCGTAGTGGGTGTCAGTATATACTTTCATCTACTACTATGACCTCCACAAATTCTATCACCCCTGTGAGTTCTCCGAAATGGTCTCATAAAGAACTCTTTGGCCCTTTAAGCTTACCTAGCACCTAAGGGGGGTTACATGATCTACCCAAGAAGGTCGATTCATGGATACCTAAGTTTTCAGGGGAAGATGGATCCTATGGCAACTCTCATTTGACCGACTTTTGTGATGCATTCCAGTTTCACCAATCTGGACAGGAACACCCCGATGTATTTTTAAGGCTCTTTGTGAGCTCACTCACCGGAAGTGCCAGAAGATGGATTAACAAACTCCCGAAAGGAAGCATAAAAACCCCTAAAGATCTTGAACAAGCCTTCAAGAAATATTGGTGTGAAAAAGAAAGCATGGGTTCCCTTTACTCTCAATACATTGATATTTGCAAAGCCTCTAGCGAGGGCATTAGGGATTTCAATGATACGTTCAACCTTCTCCTCAAGAAGATCGGGCCTAGTTTCTCAGAAGAAGCTGTCCTCCAACACTACTTGAACTTGTTGGAAGGAGTTTTGCAGTTTACTCTCAAGGATCGGTCACCCTCGACTCTAGAAGAAGCACAAGATTTTGCTTTCCAGATTGAGAAGAACCTTGAATTCGAAGACTACATCCATCAAGTCAATCTCTCATGCAATAATCACCCTTGGGAATCTAGTGACAAGGATATCACCAAAGCTGAACCCAAGTTCCCAGAGATTCTTGAGGTAAAACTCATGCCTCCCAAAAGGAAATGGAACACAACTTTCTCAAACATCAACAATGTCTTAAACGTCTCAAGACAACATGAACCATCCAAGGATTTGGGCATGGCCACTCATAAAAAACCTAACATTGAAGATTCCTTGTTTGTCTTGAACACACCAATGTTGGAAAATCAAGATATGAATGAAACCAATAGGTCTGAAGAGCCCCAGGTACATAACAGAAACAACTTAGACACTAGTATGTCCTGTATCTTGCAAAGGGTTAAAAGAATTCACGAAATCGTTCATTTTTTGACAAAGCAAGACCCGGATGACCAATTATCTTTTGAGGGGACTCCCACACTATTACAAACTGGTCAGTTTGAGCAAGATGAGAAAATTCCCTCTTTATCATTAATAGATGATATTGGACCTAGTAATTACAAATCAATGGATCCATACTTGTTTCAAGATGGCCCCACTTTTCCCTTGACAGAAGAAGACACACATTGAGGTGATTATCCCGATGATGCCTCTAATATCTCTGAAGATTAGGATGAAGATGGCTATCCAGTACATAGAGTAAGTAATATCGTTGAGTGGAACAAAGATGTTTTTAAGGACATAGAAGTTCCAAGCACCATAAGTGTGGATGAAAACCCTTGGTGTTTTCAATGCAGTGAAGCACATTGGGAACATGAGTGTCCTTACAGTAATGGTGGCCATCAACAAGTGAACAATATAGGCCACTTCATAGAAGGCCCTCAAATAAACATCACCACTGAAGAGAATCAAGAGGCCATAAAAGAAGCAGCCAGGTCATCCAGAATGGAGGTAATAAGAAAACTAGACCAGGAATTAAAAGAAAATCTAAAGAAACAAGAGTTCCAGGTGTATAGAAGAAAGAAGTTGAACCAACCTATCGTTGACCAAACAAAAAACCCACTTGTGGATGTAATATTTCCTAAAACATCCAATACTGAAAGGGTTAACCTGAACTTTTACCTTGAAGGGGCATTATCCAAGATGTTTGTAACCATCCCTTTGAGAGAAGTCATCAAGGTACCATCTATCAAAGAGCGATTTGACAACTTTTTCCAAGGATCAGATGGACCATTGAAAGATGGAACTATTGTTCATATCCAGAATGCACCTGTAACTACAACTTATGTGCAAGAGCCCAGTGATTCTGTCAAAGATGACAAAGCACGTGACAAAATCAGGTAGGCTCCTCATAAATATTCTCCAGAAGATACGCCTTTTGCAAAGGAGGAAAATTCTAATCAGATTAAATGGATCAAGAAAGAGGAATACCAACAACTCAAGGACGAGTTCAAAGGTCAGGAATCAAAGACTGTAAAAATACTAAATAAGGTGGAAGATGATGTATGGATCTGTCCTTCGCAGCAGGAAATCTTTATAGCATAATCCCACCCACCTCCCTCTACACAATACACCAGGGTTGTTCAAGGAACGAAAAATTTCAGAGTCATAGAGTACCAGGAGGGGTACGTGGTTTGGATGTGGGATGCCAATAAAGGGAAGCCTACTAATAGATTCAAAGGAAATAATCATTTTTGGCTTGGCCCTTTTAAGGTCGGAAGAAAGTCAGTTAATGACTCTTATTACCTATCTACATTGGAGGGACGAAGGCGCACAGTGCCCATCAGTGGGCACCTCCTCAAACCCCACTAGGATGGGGTAACTTGAATTCACAGGTAAGTACAGGTAGGTAGGCATTCTTCATGTATTATACCATTTTCATTTCATGTTAGTTTTATTTCACATTTGCATATTGATTGCTTTATTTTAGTTTATATATATATGTCTATATATGTTGGGGTGGCATTACCACCCCAATTTTGTTGTTGATTCCCCTATCGAGTTGAGCAGGTCTGTAGGTTATGCTAGAGATGATGAGGTTCTTATGTGCTCTACGGTGAGCACATGTCCTCGAGTTGGAGCCAGATGTTATCCTCGATTTCTAGGGATAACTAGGAGATCATGTCTCGAGGCCCACAGGTCCTAGACATGGAGTACTGAGAGCAGGATTCACCTGAGCATGGCCCTAGAGGGCCCATCCTTTTATTCTTTCATTAGATTTGTCTTGTTAGCAGCAACAACATCCATCACTGTCGGCTTGGTCTTGTATCGGAGAAGGCTCTTGCTCCATGAGGTAATTGGTCCAGGTATCATGGTATGTGTCACTTTTGATCATTACAACCTTTGGATATATGCATCTGACTCCTTTATCTTTGACGATTTCTTGGATCTTACATTAACCCACTTGACCATGATTGGGGAGATTGACAGGGTGTCCTAGAAATCCTGTACCCATGGGTTTTGGTTTGCCACCGGGCGGATTTCTGAAGAGCCATTGTCTGCTCCAATCATACTACCACTTTTTCATCTTATCTCCCGCTCATTTATCCCATTCCCCTTGCCCGGGCATTGGATTGACCTGTTTGTAGGGTTACACCTTATCCTGTGGGAAGAAGGGGTTAAAGGCCTAGAAGGTAAAAGTAGCTGGTAAAAGATAAAAGTCTAGAAATAAAACCTCGATATGCCTCGCCCAGGGATCCCTGAGAAGGCAATAAAAAGCCTCTCAGCAAGAAACAAGAGGGACCTGGAAAATAATAAACAAGACCTAGCCAAGAGGATAGGGGGCCTCATCATAAGCCAGCCTATTAGGTTCATGGGTACCTAACAGTATGACATTGCCATTATCTAGTTACCACACCAGGGCAGTGACCTTTGGTTGCATGGCCAAGGGAAAGGGGGTCTCATCACGAGCCAACCTTCTCATCTATGTGAAAGTACTTGTGGGTAACACTGTCAGCTTTGCTCACCATGCCAAGCCAGTGTCCTCCAGTTAGACCTTGAATAAAAAGAAAAAGAAGAAGAAAAGAAAATAAAGAAGAAATAAAGGCAAAAGGGGCTTGGAAAAATTTGCATCCATGATGGGTACAGCTCGCCTTCTACAAAGATACCCACAGGTAATATCATGCATCCCTGGCTCTCACTCTACCCGTATGTCGCAACGTCCCTTGAACCACTTCACCTCATTCACATGGCTTGGATGAAACCCCTTGGAAACTTTCCTTTCCTTATGGATACTAGCCCAATAGGGTACCTTGTCTTTCTTCTCAACCTTGTATTGTAGGTTTTTGTAGAGTCTTTGAGCTATTGAATGATGTATCAGGGATTTTATGCATATGTTTGATAAAATTGATGATGAAATGTGATTGACATTGCTATGATCCCTGTGACTAATGAGCCCATGGAGGGAGTAGTTTTTGATGTGTAGGACCATGCCCGACAGACAGGTACCACGTGGACCGGTACACATGGGGAGATGATTAGTTTGGACCTCCATGGGGCTGAAGAGCCCATCAGATGGTTACTGAGACCCCATTAGAGGGGTAGAGACAGGACAATGTTTGACTGAGGTTTTGCACCGGAGAAGAAGAGGACGTCCCATCAGGGGCACTTTGGCTTAGCCAGGCCTAGGGGGATTGACCCACCTGCAGTGGAACGTTGGCCCCATATGACCTAGGATGTCACCGGGAGGCTTGTGACGTCATCATGAGCATATGGTAGATGGACAGGGTTGTTGGCACCTGTGGTAGTTTGGAAGAGCCCAAGGAGGGCTAACGTCTGGCTTTTGGATGCTGCACTGGCCCCAAAAAGGACTAACGTCTCCCTCAGGAGGGCTTGACGTCTCACTTTTTTCTCATTTAGGGTTTTAAAAGATCATTTAATGTAAAAACAATATGATTTTGGTTTAAAGCCTTGTCGACTAATTTTTATGACCTAAAATTAATTAAAGGTCATGATATAATATATATTGAGGAGTTTTATCCTCATTTTGACATAACACACAACTCACTCTCCTAGTGAGATCTGATTTTTGCGCCCTTGTTGGGTATTTCATCTTTTGAGTGAGGCGCACTTGTTGAAGGAAGGATTTTCTTGGCATTTTTGGTATTTCGCTTGAAGGAAGGTTTAGAACTAGGGTTTGCAATTCTTTTTCATCATGATATGTAAGTGTTTTTTCTGCAAAACTTCTTAATTGAATGGTTGTAGTCTCATATTCTTGCATTTATTATAATTTTTCTGATTTTAAAACCCTAGGGGACAAACACACAAGTAGGTCGTTGTCTGATGTCCCCTAAGAGAGAAATTCTCGGCCATTGAAGAAGGAAGGAAGAGCCTAGCCATTGCTACACTCTTGTTACTTCTTCCCCTGTGCTAGCCGTACCTTTTAAAGGTCAAGAAGGAGGAGACGTCCCAGGCCTAGGTTATCTACACCTAGGGTCGTCCTACTTCTAGGGTTTGGTGATAGGGCCTTGCCTTTGCAACGCTCTCCCTCACCTCACTCTCATGTCTTGATGCTAGCCATTTTTCCAAGTTTAACCTAAGGAAGGAGGAAAGAGCACGAGGCCTTTCTTAAGAAACACCAGAGTGAGCCTTTTTCCCTTAGGGTTTTTCTTCTGGAGCCCTACCATTGTAGCACTTCAGAACCCTTCCCTCTAGTCCTTAGCCTTTTCCCTTCAACCTTTGCATCCTCTCTTAAATTGACTCCATTTACCCTTAGGCACTGATCTTAGGTCTCCAATGTTGAAGTGATAGTGGTCAAACAAACTCTTAGAACTTTTATAATTTGAAACCCTAACTAACTACTAACCTTAACAAGGCTGACGTCATTCTTGGTTATTCCATCTTGACGCAACATTTCATCTCTATAAGCAATTAGATGGTGTTTTGAAGCATTTATTAAGTAAAGGATTGATTGGATACACTGTTTGCTGCATCATCTCGATATTTATTGATGAATTGATATTGTTCCATTGCTATTATTGATAAACATTGATCTCGTCAATATCCATTGTCATAATTGCTAATATATTGATATCAGATAGTTGTATGAAGTACTAACCCATTGAATCATAGCCTGCATGTGTTGTTCTGCTGTTGCTTTGTTCCGGGCAGGTGTTCTCATTTGGGCCTACACTTCATTATTGGCTGTTTAGCCGGACTATTTGCTCTTGGTGGTAACCTGTGAAGAGGAAACTTTACTTTGACATTCATACCTTAGCCTCTTCAAAACCCTAGGTTACCGGGGACGTCTCCCCTGGGCCTAACCTCCCTGAATAGAAAGAACCTCCCCATCGTGGTGACATTGGGTGGGGTAGGTTCCTGTTACACCAGTTTGGCCTCTATCTTCTAGCCATTTGACCTAACTACAAACTGTGCGATAACAAGCTACATACATATGCTTTATTCCACCAAAAAACAACGGATATTGTAACTTCACATGTAATCCTCAAACAATTTTGTATGCAACTATTTTCTTTCATGGAAGGACTCGAGCACTAGGAAAATCTCACAGAATTATAGATAACGGACTCTGCAAAAATGTAAAATAACACAACTGTAGATTGACTAGTGGGTGCAGGGGCTGAACACCATAAAGCACCCCAAAAAAACAATAACAATCCAAAAAAAAAAGAAAAAGAAAAGCTCCAACCATCACTGCTGCACCCCAACCCTGGAAGGTCGAATCAAAGAAAAGAAACCAGCAAGGACCAAACCAACGAGAAAGCATGAAGAGGCTGAACTACACCCCCAGGGCCCCAAAGCGCAAACCCCAGACAAACAAACAGAACCAACAACCCAAGAACCAACGAACCAGCAAAATCCACCGACCCAGTGAACAACATATGTATCTCCAATGATTACGAAACTACAGCCGAAGGAGAAAAGGAACCAGAAACATACAAGGAACATGCGACTACAAAAGAAAACATTCTTACTTGCAAACTACAAACAATGAACAACAAACAAGGAATACAAAATGAAACTATGGCATCGAAACTTACTCCGAAACGATGAAATATAGAAGCGCAGGTCGAATCGCGAGCGAAACAACAAAAAACAACAACCGAGAGACCAGCGAACAAGAACCACTCACTGAACCAGTAAACAATGTATATAGCTTCAACGATTACAAGGATGAAACATACAATGGCAACACCCGACAAACCAACAAACAAGAAGTAGCCACCGAACCGGTAGACAATGTATGTAGCTTCAATGACAGAACAAGGATGAAACATACAATGGCTATTGAACTGGCATGTACTCCGAGAATCGTATTTACATAGACATTTAAGACTCTCAGGCTGTTTAAGGACCTCGTGGTATGAAAACATTTAAGCCGTCAGGGGTGTTGGTAGACGTCGCGTCATGTAGACATTTACGCTGTCAGGCCTATTGAGGCATCTCGGAATAAGTGTCAATAAATTTCAAGAAATATACAAAGCTTGGATATGAAAACATTTCAATATGCTTAGTACATATCAAAACTGATGGATATATTCGGGTAGCGGAAAATGCTAATACAAACATTCGAACTAATGGTAACATTAATTGACCTTCAAGCAATATACAGGAAAAATATATGATTAAAACATACTGTCTACGAGAAAAAGTTTGGATATGTTGCCATATACAACATTGGGAATAGCGAAGCCAGCAATAAGACCTCCAATCTCTTAGCCAATCAGATTAGTACATTTATGTTACTTTTTAATATATAAAAATACATTCTTTTAATTCCATAGCTCCAATAATAGGTAAATTGTGCAAATATTTCCGGTCAAAGGACAAACTAATATGTAGTCAATGCTTTATCGATCACTATAGTCCCTCTATGCCTATGGCAAGGACTAATAAGACAAAAGTCAACATTTCAAACATCCACTCTCTACCATGCCTTATTTGGAATAAGACAAAAAAACTCTTTCACACCTTGACTTTGCATGAAAACACAAAATCAAACTTCATACCATTGTTAAACTTCACAAGGCTATGACAGAGCCATGCTCTAAGCTACAAGAGCGACAATGACAAAATTATCGTCCTTATAGCACCCGTTGCACAACGCAAGGATTGATTATCGCCCCTGCTGAACGAGCTTACCTTCTATAGAAAAAAATATTGCCCCTGCGCACAAAGTTGTCCTCTTTCAGAGAAATCGCTCAGTCATCAAATTTGTCTTCTTTCACAGAAATTGCCCACTCAATAGATATTTCCTCTTTCACAGAAATCACCCCTATAGATCTTGCTCACTCATGCAATGGTTTTCTCACTAAAGCTCTTATTCCACTTGTTGGGCAATGGAAGAAAAACATAGAATAAAAAAGGAGAACAACAAAGAAAACACAACACAACAACAATCACACAATTGACAGAGTGATTTATGTGGAAACTCAATCAGGGAAAAACCACAGGCAATGATAATCAATATTATTTTATTCAAGGGAGAATTACAATAGCCAACCCGAGCATACAACCATCCTCTCCTCTCATACACACAACACCTTAGTATTGCATGTTGCTCTCACACACTCTCTACACATTGCACACACACATCTATGAGTATGCTCGTTTATATAACATTTATCACTCAGTTACACAGACTGATCATGAATAGATCGCATAATTACACAAACAGTTCATAAATAGATTGCATGCATGCGCATTAACATAGCTACATGCATGTGCATGTGATCACATGAGAGCAAAATTTACCATCTACGTTGGCATGTAGTTAGTGAGTTTCTTGATTTTAATCTTCCGATATGCTTAAAGTCCACTGCCTCTTTAATTTTACTCTAAATTAGACAAGAAATAGTTGGATATACACTATTAGTTTATACTTTATCTACAATGTTAGTTTATATGTGTCTTATACATGTAGGTCATTTTATATTAAATAAAGGTAGTTGGTTTACAGGGATAAGCATGTCTACATTAAATTAAATTTTTTGATACTGTAGAAATGATTGTAAATGGAGACATTGAGTTTGTTTTGATAGGTTTAGTTTAAACATGTTATGATTTGGATTTTTTTTTAGTTATATATATTTTTTATAGTTTTACTTAAATTTTGGTTAATAATTTAAAAGAATTATTGAGATTGCAGATATTAGATGTTGAGATTGCATAATTTGATGTAATAGGAGTTAGAGTGTTGAATTCATTTATGCATTCAAAAATATAATTTCAAGGATAAAGTCCAAATTGTATAATTTTTAGATTTCTTCATTTTTATGAACTAGATATAGGCGGAACACTCATACAACTAGCTTATCGATCAAATTTGGTCTTAAATTTACTTGGGATTATGTCGAGTTTCACTTCTATAATAAGTACTTTTCCCTTAAAAATTTTGTTCAATTTTAAAACTAAAAAATGATAAAAAAAAAAAAAAAAAAAAATTTTGACTTGTTAAAAAACCACCCTTACAAAAAAGATTTGAATGCTCCATATATAATGCTCTGATATCACATGTGAATTGTAACTCATTAAAAATAATAAGTAAGCTAATTTTTTTTTGGTACAGATTTTTCCTCACGAAGAAATGTTGATATAACTAAGTGTGTTCATGAAGAAATGTTGATATAACTAAGTGTGTCAAGGTAGTCGATTGTAAATATTTAAGCATGTATAAATTAATTTGTGAATTGTAACTCATTAAAAATAATAAGTAAAATAATTTTTTTTGGTACAGATTTTTCCTCACGAAGAAATGTTGGTATAACTAAGTGTGTTCATGAAGACATGTTGATATAACTAAGTGTGTCAAGGTAGTCGATTGTAAATATTTAAGCATGTATAAATTAATTTTTTTTATACTAGTCTTTTTTTAGAAATGTTGACGTATGCTTCTTATGGGGTGGACGTAGGCAACTGTATATAAAGAGTGAATTGTGAATTCACTACTCTTGTTTAATAGAAATAGAGATAGTTGGGTTATAAAATAAAAAAGGAAAAAAAAATGTTTTATTATTATTATAATACTATTTTTTATTATTAAGTTGAGAGATCCTTTACAATTTATTATGGAGAGATGTTGAAGTGTTAATATGATAAGGTATAATATGATGTTTTTTACATACATTTTGTGTGAATGATAAATTTCTCATTATTATAGGTATTATATCATTTTTAAAATAATAAAAATGAAAATAATAATTCTATTAAAGTCTCAATCTAACAATACATCATCTCCAAGTGAATGACAATAAGAATTATGTACATAATGCAAATGCAACTTGCAAGTAGATGATAGTATCAATTAAATATATAAAGTATTATATGTGCTTAATACAAAATGCACCCAAATGTACTAAGAATAATGCAAATGCAAATAAATGATAATGTCAATTAAGTATATAAAGTGTTAATACAAAATGCACCCAAATGTACTAAGAATAATGCAAATGCAAGTAAATGATAATGTCAATTAAGTATATAAAGTGTTATATGTGCCTACTTAATACAAAATGCACCCAAATGTACTAAGAATTAAGTAATATAAATGAAATAATAAATAATATTTATATAATTTAAAGTAATGATATTTACATGGCACAATTGAAAGAGTAATATGGTCTAGTATATAAAACAATGACCTCCACCAAATTGGTGTATGAGACCCCCTTGTTTGTGGGACAAGAGACCCCCCCCTCCGCCCACTGGTAAAAGTCTATGAAGGTATACATTCCCTACCCCCCTCGGATTTGAACCTGTGACCTCTTAAGAGGAAACACATGTTCTTAACCGTTAGGCCCACTCATGCTGTTCTTAACCAAATGAAATAATAAATGATATTTATCTAATTCAAATAGATTCATTTTAACAGTTAATTTAAGTATCCGGATCAAATCTTTAGAAGTGTAAACTTTTAACCTTTCCTCAAATTTTACACTCTAAAAAAAATTTACAATATCATCATCGCCATCATCGCCAGAAGGTTTTATCAACCTCCATAAGGTTTTATGGACAGAAGTTTCTGTCCCAATACCATAATCTCGAGAGAATCCTTCTTACATCCTCCTCTGTCCTAAAAATAAAACTGATCCACCCGCGAGCTCGCAAGTATGTGTTAGGGCCATAACCTAAGAGGGGAGCCCATTCACGCTGCATCCAACAGTTTAAATTGGCCATCGAAACCCTTCATCCAATAAACTTCCCATCAATTGTGTGTCCATCCAAATCGACAATCTGGTTAACCTGCAAATCCTGTCCTACAACTGAAGAGACTCCACCCACTTTCGATTTCACCACCTTCTTCCTCTTACGCCTGGAGTTTTCCTGTGGTGGTTTGACAGCACCCCCCTACAGGTCATCAAGGCCAAGCTTCCCACCGATAAACCCTAGTACCTCGGACTGGCAGGGAAACCTAGCTTCCGATAGACAATTAGTAGTATCGCCATGGTTTAGGTTGGTAGCTCGTTGAGTAATAACTCCATCTGCCCCCTCTCTTAACTCCCGCCTAGCCTTAAAAAAAACCTCGTGGATAGATCTGGTCCGTCTAATTTCTATTGAGGATCCATAAGTATACTACAGATCTGCAGTGAAACCCAACGACCTTAGGGCCAAAACTTTCCTCCTTGTCTTGGCTGCCATCTATGGTACGTGGCACACCAGAAGCCTCGGACTTGGCCTCGACTCAATATGGAGGATTTTCTTGAAAAGAGCCCACACACGGAGAAATAAAGATTAGATCCGTCGATGGTGTGTCATTCGAATAGTCCAGAAGTTGCATCGCGTCATCCATTGTCACCTCAGCCAACCGGATGACGAATCAAACACAGGCTTGAAAACTCTGGAAAAACCCTAGCCCAAAACCCTAGCTCTACTTCTGCCCGCATCCACCCTCTCTCTTCCTACTATGTTATACATGTTAAAAAGGAATTCCAAAACATTACAGAAATTTATAAGAAACATTAAATAATAGTCATTTTTCCTAATTTACATTAACAAATAAATATTAAATGATCTCAAGATCATATAATTTTTGTTTTACATAGTAGTATATATCATTATTACCCAAAACAAGTGCCACATCAGTGGCTATGTCCCTACCAACAATGAATTTGTACATTGTTTTGTTGTTTTGTTGGATGGAAATAAAAAGTACAACTAGTTTGTAAAGTAAGACTTAAATAAAATACGAGTTAGATTTTAAAGTAAGATTTAAATAAAAAGAAGAGTTAAATTGTAAAGTAAGATTTTTAGAGTTACATAACTTAAGTTTTATTAGTCTCTCTATGGGACTATAACAATGAGTTTTTTTGATGTGACATTAATTTGTTTTTTATCATAAATTTGTGTATGCAATATAATGTTTAACATAGGAAAACAAATATATATTTTTGGATATAATAAAAATATTTGTGTTTCTCATTTCTAATTGGTTGATAGAATTGAAGTGTTATTGCTCCCTTCAATATGTAGAACTAATTACATAATCAATGAATTTCACCAATCACCACATCTAAATATAAAAAGTTATAGTATGTATTTATTATTATGCATTACTATATTTATATTATATTTATTATCTAATATATTATTTATTATTATATTTATATTATATTTATGAATATTATAGTTCCATTCAGCTTATGGTTCATTATACATTTTGAATAACAAACAACCCTCAATTATTATCTTTTGACAAAAAATATTCATTATTTGTGCATTTAGTTATATTAAGTTTCATTGTTCAACATGTATTTCCCAACTAACTCAGCAGGGACTGTGTTTCCATGCAACCCTTGTTTCCTAATAAGTATGTTGGTGTTTCATAATAAGAACAAAAAATCATAAATTAGTCCATATGTAAGCTAAGGTAGGGTCTTAGTTAGTAAGACTCCAATGCTACATGAACACTACCCTCATCTTCGCAAGAAGAGTGCACAAACTCTTGCATACACTATGTGGTGAGATACCATATCACCTAGACAATAGTAGTGACGTTACCTCTTTCCCTGCGAAAATAGACCAAATGCATATCTCCCAATCATTTTGAGGTGCTATCTCCATGCAATTTACAAATAGTATAATTTCATTGTTCTCGTTAGGGTTGTCTAACCAAACTATCTATTTATCTTAAAGAAATAAAACTTGTATCCAATATAGGAGTAGCATTTGGATCCTCTTGAGTAGCTTCTAATTTTTCATCTCTTTCAATTCAAATAAGCTCCAATGTATGAATTCACTTATGAATTTCTACTATCATTTTGGAGTGTTGATACTATGGTAGTTGCGGGAGGTATTAACCTCCATATGTAACTTTTGACTAGAATAGAATATTTTGGAAGTAAGAGAAACCCTAGAAGACAAGTCGGCTTCACAAGAAAAAGATAAACATAAAATATAATTACTAGAAAGTCAGGTCGATCCAACTAGAAAAGTCACTGAATAGATTAGTATAAATAGAGGATGTATTGGCTCATTTTTTCACTCACTCTTAACCAAAAAACCAGAAACAATGCGCAAGTTTGGAGGAGGGGCAACAACAACTGTTGTTGGGTAGTTTTCTCTTGTTCAGTCTTTCCAGTATCTTTATCTTGTGCGCTACCTTTGGAGAAGGTGCACTCTCTCTTGGTCATCTGTTGGTTATGGTGTGGCTTCCTGGAATCGTTCTTTCTGTTAAAGGTTAAGGTGCTCGAGGGTGGCTTTGAGCCTATGGTTGGGTGACAATGGTATAACATTGTCTATGGTGAAACAAGCACATCTACATTATTCTAATGGGTTATTGTAACACCATGTTTCCCCCAGTCTGTAAAAACAACTATATTGGCCAAGAACTATGACAAACTCAAAGACGTGAATGTTTGATTTGACAGACCTTTTTATGAAAGCTCGATGAATGTAAATTATGTTATAAATATGTGTTGCATGGTTGCTGGGACAGGGATGTGCTAAAAGAGACCACGATGGCTAATGAGAGGTGGTGGAAGGGACCTGTAATGGTTGCGTTAACTTCCATTGGGCCAGTACCGTACTGGTTTTCACTTACTCAAAGATCAAAGCAACTCTCTGACCCTGTAATGAATTTCCCGTCAGATAGGTAAATGGGGAGGCTCCTCAAGAGTTAATGAGGGGATGGGGGTGAACCACCCATCTGTAACAGCTCCCAAACCTGACCACGGACAAGGAAATTCATGCGCAACCTTGTAGAGAAAAGGAAAGAGAGGAAGTGTGGTAAGGGGGGGAAAAAGAGAGCGCGCATGACAAGGATCGCGGGGAAGAACTAGAGAAGCTCTGGAAACACAGGGAGTTCTGAATAGAGTAGAAGGAGAGTAACCTTCGTCCTTGACTTCCGTTGAGCCGGAAGTAGAAAATTGAACCTCAAGCATCGTGGTCTAGCTCAGGGGTGGCTAGTGGTAAATCCATTTGGAGTCACTGAGCCTACGGTTGGGTGGAAACGAGCACCCCTCTCAGCATTTACATCATGTCTGGAATTTCTGATAAGTGCTATGTCTTGCATTTGGAATTGAATGTCACGATCGCTTGCTCATTTTTATGAGCTCGTAAATAGTTTCTGTATAGAAGTGTTTGCCTTGTGTTATGATTAGAAATAATGGATGCATGCCTATATTGATATAACTACAAATTGGTTAATGTATAGAATGTATGAGTTCAGGATACGAGTCTGTTCCCTTGAGGATTTACCCATCTAACTTGACTCGTGCTATGCCCTGGTTCATCCTCCCAAAGGCACCCTTTTTCAGGAAAGTTCCCTTGCATTCTAGAGTCGGAGTGAGTCCCTTGAAAAGACTACCATTGTAGTAAATTCGCGAGTTTACCTTGCCCCTGTCACGAAGTGAAAGGATTTCGGACTCGGGAAACCCAGTGGTATGAACCCCACGTCTTCGCAAGTTGTGAAATCCTGGTACGTGAAATCCTGGTATGTGAAATCCCGAAGCGATGTAGTGTGAAAGGATTTCAGCGTTTCGACACCTGGGAAACCCAGTGGTATGAACCCCATGTCTTCGCAAGTTGTGAAATCCCGGTATGTGAAATCCCGAAGCGGTGTAGTGTGAAAGGATTTCGGTGTTTCGGCACCCGGGAAACCCAGTGGTATGAACCCCACGTCTTCGCAAGTTGCGAAATCCCGGTATGTGAAATCCCGAAGCGGTGTAGTGTGAAAGGATTTCGGTGTTTCGACACCCGGGAAACCCAGTGGTATGAACCCCAGTTCTTCGCAAGTTGCGAAATCCCGGTATGTGAAATCCCGAAGCGGTGTAGTGTGAAAGGATTTCGGCGTTTTGGCACCCGGGAAACCCAATGGTATGAACCCCACATCTTTGCAAGTTGCGAAATCTCGGTACGTGAAATCCGGGTATGTGAAATCCCGAAGTGGTGTAGTGTGAAAGGATTTTGGCGTTTCGGCACCCGGGAAACCCAGTGGTATGAACCCCATGTCTTCGCAAGTTGCAAAATCCCGGTACGTGAAATCCCTATATGTGAAACCTTGAAATGATTTAGCGTGAATAGGTTTTGGTGTT